>JAPDOI010000006.1:1320000-1485000 GCA_029168955.1 Aplectana chamaeleonis | reverse complement strand
GCTCGGCCTCAGTACTATAAATGACTTCTGGGCTTCACACGCGCGGCAGGTGGTCGTGCGACAAATCGGGACATTGTAGTAGGTTCTCTGAAGTAGTGCGCATTGGACTCCGCAAATGTGTCTATTGTGGCACATGGCATTTTGTAAGGCGTCGTTTATAATTTCAGTCAAGTGACGCGGGACAGCACGATCCTCTAATATTGATTGTACGGCGCTGCGTGGTCAATATTATAGGATTGGAATGTACCGCGTTGCGCGGCGGCGAGAGTATAAACGACCCCTGATATTGATTACGCAGCGCGGCATGATTGATAGTGTGGTTGCTTTTAGCCCAGCCGCTCGGCCGCAGAAGTATAAATGACTTCTGAGCTTCACACGCGCGGCAGGCGGTCGTGCGACATTTTGAGATATTGTGGTAGGTTCTCTAAACTAAAGCGCAATGGAGTCCTCAGATATGTCTATTTTTCGCTGGAACCTTCCATTTTAGATCGAATTGGGGTATGCTTTTGCCGGCCTAGCTATTCCTGGTATAAGAGATATCATGCAATTAGACATATATGATGGAGATGATCCCAGTTCACTGGTGTTGAACGTTGTTAGGGCTCCTTACTGTGAAGCTCGATTAGCAAATGTGAGTTGTTTAAAGCAGGATAGGCAAATGAGAGGCGGGCGCGCGTGCAGGCGCGGTGCGGCAGCGCTGCCGCGTGGCGTTGTTACGGAGCAAGAAAAAAGGTATTTTTTCAGGATCTTGGGTATGCAAATCTTCGAACAGAAAAAAATCTTCAATGTTTATCCGTACATTCTTGCAAATGCATAATTCCTTCTCGTTAAGATTAAATAAAAGTATTCGAGTTTTTCGTGTTTTGTTGTTCAAAATGCTCACGGCTTTTGTACGTTCAGTGCAAGTTTTCTAATAAACAAGTAAATTGAAAAGCGAGTAAAGTCTGTACGAATGAGATTGTCCGCCCACGCGGTTGGCGTGCATCTCGTGCGATCGTCGTTAATGCCTTTTTTTAAACACAAGAGACCGCTTGTTCCACGGCGAATTCCCACAGCCGACCGGTGCGCTCCGCGGCTAATCGTTTTCGTGGGTGACATGTATGGACACACGGTCCGATGGGAGCCACTTCGATTGGGGCAGGTTTTATTCCATGGTACTCAACCATAGCATTTATCGCACTTCCACTCCAGCTAAGAGTATATCGCTCCACAAAGAATGGGAGAGAAACCATTGTGTCGCAATGATCATTCACTGCCTTAGAGGCATCGTACACGATGAAAACCATATTTGGGTTTTTGATGCTTTCGTGTTGTACTATCCCTATAGTGACTAACGGTAGCAAAACGCCCCCTCAAAAACGTCAACTTTTTTAGAAAAACCCATTTTTAGAAAGTTCATAGCAAATTTGAATTTCGCGCCGGCATCAACTTGGGATAGTTGCGCAGAGAATGCAAGGAACAGTTTTAAGCTTCGTTCCTTGGCGCAGCGTTGGAAGCAATTCACCGAAGATGCCGCTCAACTACGACTTCAGCGAAATTAAAATGGGCTACCCACCTGCTGCGTCCAGTGCTGCCGGCTGCTTTCGATCGATGCCGAATTCGAAATCGACTGGCGTGTGTATTGCGCCCTACGACGCGTCAAAGCACGCCCGCCGTCAGCAACCCAGGAGTTTTGTTCCTTGTAACAACGGATCGACCCCAAGGCCGGCCCCCCAAACCCAGGAAGCCATTTTGAGGTAAGCGAATCTTCATTCAGAGACGGTTTTGTAACTCCAAACTTTCTGGGTGACATTGTCGTGGCCCACTAGTCCGAATGAACGCATTAACCCAAATTCGGTTTTCATCGTGGACGATGCCTTTAAGCACTTGGTGTATTCCGAATTTGGAAAGTATTTCACCTTCGCACAAACAAGGTGCTTTGAAAAGCATTTTTTCGCATTTTTTCAGGCGTGCTGGTCACGAATTAAACGTTTTTTTTTCTCGACTTCTAAAATGTCTGTAGGTCACGGCAAATGGTTAGGACTGCATCGTCCGAGGCATACCCAAATAAGCTGGAAATTATTTAAACATGGATGGACCTCAGGTACGTGATGCCCTAATACGCCTCGTGGAGAACTTTTAGCGGTCCCAGAGACTTTGACCCCCTCAAAGTTGTCCATGGCAACGGACGAAAATTCCATCAGAAATCCAAAATGGGAATGAGATTCGTGATCAGCACCCCCTCCCACTGACCACTTGGGCGAAGACGCACCAAACCCTCAAACGTAGACTGATAGATAACAAAGTGCAGACACCAAATATTTTGTTAAAAGTCGTGGAATAAACCTCATTTCATTTAACACCTCCGCAGCGAATTTTCAGCAAAATCTTGAGCACTGAACTATCGGCAGGCTTTCAGGTCCCCCCCCCCTTTCTCATCAGTTACCCTCCGCTCGGGACTTAGCTAGATCTGAAACAAAGTTGACCAATGATCAAGATGGCTCATTTACCGCAGTCGACGAAAATTTTATTGGAAACTGAAAAGTAAACTCCAGATCCGTATGCGACAACTCGAATAACCGTTGGAGTCAAAGCAGCAAAATTTGGCAAATTGATCTACTAGAGTTATCTTATTTAGCTGACGCTGCTATTCCGAAAATCTACTAGTGGACCTCAGGTTCGTTATAGAGATCGTCAACAACACCCCTTAGCAAAGTTTGGGACAACTTATTTCCGACCAGAGAAGCTCGTAAAATTCGAAAAGTGTCATTTCCGGATATACTGGTAAAGCAACTAGGAAGGCTCAAAACGCTTGACCATTGTGACTGTAAATAGGTTACAACATAAAGAACCTATTCTTATTCAAGAAATATCCCACTTCTTAAAAGTTCAAAAAATATTGAATGTCTTATGACGTGGGTGCGCAGTGTGGACACGCGGTCCGTTAAGTGTTAACGAGTCTCTTCACGGCTGCAGACAGCTGACTGAGTTATTATTATTCAAAACTTGTATGCCAACAGGTTCGAAAAAAGTGGAGATCGGATATTGCCCAATTATATGAATTGTGAATCACCAGCTCGTATTCCATCAATTTTTTGAGCACCTGGATGAATCCAAAAACGATTAAAAAGTATAAATAAACAAACAAACGACTAATAAAATAAATGCCTCAGTATGAATTTCTGAATTGAAAATTTAGGCAACTTCCGAGATCATGCAATGATGTTTTTCTGAACTGGGTGCACAACGAGTACTCACTTGTGTGTTAGGGGATTGTGTGTGAATTGGGCTGTGTTTGTTGACTCCCCGTGTACTCTCTGAAGAGGGTCCGAGCTGTGTTGAGGAAGCGAACACTATTGAAACTGCAACCACTTGCGCATCGATTATGCGTCTTGTATTGCCTATCATCCTACTTAATGCGGTTCTTCCGGAGACTTACGGTAGCAAGACAGAGGCCGGTTTGTACAGGTAGTTTTGAGGGATCTTGATTCTACTATACTGTTCGAAAATTATTTTTTGAAATGTTTTTTCTACCTTTTTCATTGAGAGTATTTTTTGTATTTTTTCTGGTGACATAATGATTTAGAAGAAAAATTAAGATTCGAACTTTTTCTGACATGATTTAAAAATATTGTAAGGCAGGCCCCTCCTGTATATCACCTGCCTTGTGTGAGATCTTGTGTTCTCTAAAGGAGCCAAATACAGAATGAATCATTTGCCTCACCTCCAGAGGAAAACCAGAGGCCACGCCCTTTTGAATGTGTTTTTGAATTTATTAGAGGTGGAGAGAAACAAAGGCTTTTCGAATACGTTTCTGCTCCCAAATTGCCGATAATTGATTTTTGGCGTCAGTAATGGTGCCGTGTAACGTCAGCTTGGATCCTGAAGAGGCTTCGCGTTCACTGTTGAAGGTTGGCGCAAACTCGGGGCACCTATGATATAGCGTATGGCACCGAGGTTGGGCCAACCCTCAACAGTGAACGCGAAGTCTCTTTACGATCCATGCCGACGTTATGTATATGATCAAGGGTGTGAGAAAAAATTTCGAAACCGAAAAACGAGAATTTACAGGCCATAAAACGACCAAAGTCTCACCGTCGACCGCGTACCACGCGCTGCACGACCGCACGCGCGTCGGAAGCAGACGAGTTTTGGCCGCCGCGCGAAGACCGAAACGTCGCGCGGCGGCCGGTACTCGTCGCGCGGCGGCAAAACTCGTCTGCTTCCGACGCGCGTGCGGTCGCGCAGCGCGTGGTACGCAGTCGACGGTGAGACTTTGGCCGTTTTATAGCCTGTACTCTGTGAAAATTTTGTAGAATGATTCGCTTTACTGCGGTACGCAGTTATTTATTTTAAGCAAAATCAATACCAAAAAGTTTTCAAAAAAAAAATGATCGCACGCCAAAATGACCCATCTGCACCGCAAAACTTGTTCTTAGAACGGGAATCTTTATTTTTCGATTTTGAGTTTTCGAAAACTTTTCGCACCTCTCTGGTCCGCGTGTTACCCGTTAGAATCTAATTTTGCTCCATTTCAGAACGCTGCTGAAGAACTATAGTTCTCTGGTCAGACCTGTGAGGAATCCGAATAAGGTAACTATTTGAAGGACTCGACGTAAAATGAGCCGCACTAGGGCTTTTTACTCCTTTGGTCGTTCCGTATTCCGATTTTCGATTTCTGAAAGAACTGCGCGAAAGATCGGAAAAACCACTTCATTACATGTGAGCGTCGGGTCGCCAAGTGTGATCGCCCGCTGGTTTTTGACCTTCAGAATTCTGATTTTTTACGTTGCGAATTTGAACTTGTCTAGGCGTTTTCCCTAGTTTAATTTCCAAAGTTTTCAGAAAAAAATCCTTAATACCTGAAGTTTGGCGTGCGTGTCGAGCGGTCGCTGCAAAGACATTTTTTGGTCTTGTGAATCGATTAGCAGGAATTCTATACAATTAGTGAATAGTATCGCAGTCAGCTGGTGGCAGCCGCGAGAAGACTCCTCCGAAGAAAATTCTTTCGCGACGGTCGTTCGACACGCACGCCGACCGCGTGGGCGGACAGTCTCATTCGGACAGGCTTTGCTCACGAGATTCTTGGCCCTGAGCCGCCTCACAGTTCGGCTCGTTCTCTCAATCTACGGGTCGGCTTCTTTACCTGTACAGGCCTCTCCTGCTGCTGTTCGGGCTCCTCCAGATCCTTATCATACTTCCTTCATAGGTGCAAAATTTCAAGGTCGTTGTTGCGAACGGGCGCTCGCAGGGCATGCATTGTTTTTTGATCGATACATATTGATTAGTCCAATCTCGTGTCCTTTACTTTCAATCTGTCGGCCCCTGTTGCTCGCTCACTGTCGCTTGCCATCACCTGGTGACTTTTTCTGACCTTGAGTGTCCATTAACCATTGCGGCTGTGGATTTTTTTCAGTCGCGCACATTTGTTATAATTCTCAACTATAGTCGCTCACTGTTGCCCACTGTAGCCAAGTGTCGCCTGACATTGTGAGATGATCCGACACATCACTTGTTTGCTCAGCTAATAGTCTTTCTCCTAGTTCTTGTTGTGGAACCAGACTGAGTATTCTCCTTTCTTACTACTGTTGCCCACTATCGCCTGCTATCGTCTGTTGTCGCTGATTGTGGCTGGAATTCGATCAATCCATATGTAAAGTCCGTGCGAAGGAAACTGTCCGCCCGCGTGGTCGGCGTGCGCGTCGAGTGGCCGTCAAGAAAGCATTTTTTCAAGCGAGTTATCCACAAATGCGAACAACTGGATCAGATATTATTCATTATTCGTCTAATATTCCTACTAATCGATTCACAACCCCAAGAAATGTTTTTGAGACTGCAGCTCGACACCGCACGCAGACCGCGTGAGCGGACAGCCTCTTGCGGACGGACTTCAGATGTTTACCATAATCGTCATAGTTACCAACTTACGCTCTCGCCTAACCTTGATCCCCTTGTGTGCCACTAGCGGACGCCGACTGTCGCTAGCTGCCGCTTACGATCAATTAACAGCTCTTGGCATATTTTCGCAGTTCTTTCTCAACCTTCTTAAAAAAATGGTCCCCGTATTAGTTTTCTTAGTTGAAAAAAAAAGGAAAACCATGTTCTTGTTGCTGTAGATGTCTACACATTGTACATGATCCATACTAGAAATTTTTTGACTGCCCCTGAGGATTTATAAGGAGGATTTTTATTGTTCCGCAAAAAAGGGTACCCTTCCATCAGGGAATTTTTAGGGTGTTTAAAAAAATTGGTTTTGCTCGAAACTCGCTAATGGGGGAGATTTGGGAGAGCTAGTCACAAATCTGGGATGCGTTTCCGGCTATTAAGAGGACTACTGTAGTTTACTGTAGACATAAAGCCTTTCACCTAGCGTAGTCCGCCTTAATATTTTGCAACCCGACTGATTATCCCTAAAGCGTGTTCGGAGTCCCAAATGAACTCCACAGAGGAATTTTTTAGCAAAATACAGGACCAGGACTCGGCGCGGAGTGTGGAGCCCCTCCGGGAGTCTGGGCTGCCTAGGGTTGAAGGGGGATCTGAGCTTTGCCGGGAGACAAAGCGAACCATTCTAGAAGTCGGTATTTGATGATTAGGATCAGTTTAATTTGCAAAGATTCCGATCATTCCTTCCAAATCACATGAAATGTTCGACTTCTTTGAATTTTGCAAAAAAAAATAAGCAGACCAAATCACTCTTCTGGGGGGGGGTCTCAGAAAATCGTCAAAATTCGGCCAAATCACGCTCCCGTGTGGGACTGAGTAAAACCGGCCCTCTCCACACCTCATACAATACCGTCTGGGACCGCGATCAGACTACCGTACTCCCACCGTAACGTGCCAGGGAATTTGATAAGCGGATCACAGATTTGTGTTAGGTAACCCAGATAACCCCTATTTCAAAGTTTTGAGGCAATTTTTTTCTCTTGAAATGGTCCTCAGATTTACACTCGTTACAACCTCTGGATAAAGTCTTAGCCTAATCTGGATTGGTTTTTCTTAACAACCTTGGTTTTGGTTTTTGGGTACCCCTTTTCTCGCAATGCAATTATTCCGAGCAGTTAAATTTTTTCACAGGTGCTGGTGGTGTCGATGAAGATTTTCCTGCAGCAGTTGATAAATGTCGATGAGCAGAACCAGCTGATTGAAGTAAATGCCTGGTTGAAATATGTGAGTATGAACTGAAGTTTCATTTCACCTCCAGAAACGCTCACTTCTTCAGATTTGGCAAGATTATCGATTGCGCTGGCGGCCGATCCAGCACGATAATATTTCGTCACTGCGCTTTCCTACTGATGAGCAACAAATTTGGATACCTGATATACTGCTTTATAACAGGTATGTTCTATTGTGTTATGTTATGTTATGTTATGTTATGTTATTTTATGTTATGTTATGTTATGTTATGTTATGTTATGTTATGTTATGTTATGTTATGTTATGTTATGTTATGTTATGTTATGTTATGTTATGTTATTTTATTTTATGTTATGTTGTGTTATGTTATTTTATGTTATGTTATGTTATGTTATGTTAAGTTATGTTATGTTATGTTATGTTATGTTATGTTATTTATTTATTTATTTGATACGCCCGCAGTGCGCGCCAACAGCCAACATTTGAATAGAATCAGTGGTTAAAAATGAAGCGTAACGAAATTAGGGCAGGCCAACATCAAGGTAAAAATGAGCACTGAAAATACCCAAAACCCAAGCACTATAGTTTTTCACCCGGAGTAAAAAATCTATGTCGTAGACAGATGGGAGGGTTGGATTTATAACATGGTCATCAAAACTCTTGAGAACAGATCGGCATACATAGCCAACAAAGCAAGGTTTGGCCGTGCCAGCCAGCTATGGCACCTTAATATAAATCACTGGAACTTCGGGACATGGGTTTACTGGCTTCCCACATGAAACCGGTAATTTGGTTATGTCACGTTATGTTGTTATGTTATGTTATGTTATGTTATGTTATGTTATGTTATGTTATGTTATGTTATGTTATGTTATGTTATGTTTTTTTATGTTATGCTATGCTATATGTAATGTAATGTTATGTTATGTTATGTTGTTCAGGAATGTAAGGAGACCTATTTCAGTGCTAATGAGAACTTTGACTCATCTTGGCGCAGCAATTTAGTAGTTTACAATAATGGAGAAGTGAATTGGATTCCGCCTGGAATATTCAAAATCAGTTGTAAAATGGACATCACAATGTTCCCATTCGATGAACAGGTTTGCTGACGTGAATATTTTGGACATTTCCGAAATAGCACTACGAGTTACATATAAGCGATTTCATGTAGGTCTGCTTTTTGAAATTCGGATCGTGGACTTATCATGGATTTGCGCTAGATCTGCAGATCGATTCAGAAGATGCCGGTTATTTTGTTTTCCATAGCAGAAAGCGTCTGATGAGATGGTTCCAAAGTGTCTTTTTCCACTTTAAGAGCCGTCGATAGACACCTCCACATACATTTTCAATGGTGAATGGGAGTTGGTAAGCTCACCAGTAAAACGAGAAGTCACCTTCTATCAATGCTGTCCTGAGCCGTACCCAACTCTGAAGTTCGTTATTTTAATATAATTCGTTTTTGAAAATTAACTTTCCAGGTTTTTTTTATTTCAGGTTTTATTTACACTTGAAGAGAAAGGCATACTACCACATATTCAACATCATAGTGCCATCAATGCTGATATCTGGAATGACACTGCTAGGTTTCTGTCTGCCGGCTCACGATATGAGCGAGAAAATCGGATTTCGTGAGTAGCGTGCGGTTGCGGAGCGTTTACAGTGATGAGGATGGAACTTTAGAGACGACTATACTGCTGTCAGTCTGCTTCTTCCTGACGATTCTATCGGAAATGACACCGACCACCTCAGAATCGATTCCTTTGTTAGGTATGCTGCTCACAACATAACATAACATAACATAACTCAACACAGCATAACATAACATGGCATAACATAACACGGCATAACATAACATAACGTATCATAACATAACATGATCTTTAGGTGTGTTTTTCTCGTCGGTCACCCTAGTGGTTGCAATGTCGACAACATTTACAGTATGCGTATTGAATCTGCGCTACAGGCAGTACGCAAACCATAAATTTCCACCTCTGGTATAGTCCATTATCTATGTTTTTCGAGTCAGGTGGCACTAAGACCGGGATCGCTCTTCTCGCGGCGGGCGACGCGACGCAATATTGATCACCCATATCGACCGAAAATCGATCTGCTTCATGTGCACTGTCGCGGACGTGCATCGCGGGAAGTATGAAACCGACTTAATAGAGCAAGGGTGGCGACATTTTCAAGCGTCGATGAGTAATTGTGCTGACTCCTCTGTGATAGATCAAGTGCTTGGCTATCAGCGCCGACCATATTATCAGAGATGGATGGACTTGCTTAAGATTCATTGCGTTTTTGTGGAGCTGATCCCCTGGATGATGCTGATGAAACGTCCAGGATATCGATTTTCGTGTGGAAAAGCTTTGAATGAGCGATCAATCGAGAACTCGACATGTGTTCAGGTGCGAAATGGTCGTGGAAAGCTTTCAATCTTCCGAATCAGTTCATTATGAAAATTAGTTACAGTGCGCCACCAGGGATTGGGGCGATTCGCTGCTGGATCGATGTGGAGATGGTGAGGGTGGAAGTAACGATGTCATTCATTCGACTATAGAGCGAATACCGGGTGAAAAGCTTGAATTAACAAGGAAGGTTGGAGAGGTGAGTATTTGTTTGACATATCCCCAGATATGGAGAAATCCGCGCGGAACTAACTACGCGCGCCGCCAGCTCGCGTGCCGCGCTCGATCAATACGATCAAGAACAATGAATGACGTCACAGGCGAGCTTGGGCATGCGGCCAGCAGCGAGGCGGTTAAGCAGGCCTGTATGTGCTTTATCTAAATATATTTACAAAAGCACTATTTCTGTTCAGGGCCTGTTTGTTCATCGGAAGTGCGAAAGCTCAAAACGACATCGAGTGGAGCGCTGTGAGAGATTCGTGAACAAGTGCGTGGAGAAGTTCACTAAAGAAGGTTGGCTGTCATGATTGAATTTTTTCATATATTCCTCAATTGTCTAAGTATTTAGACAGTTAATTACCTATTTCCGCTTTCTAGACTCCAGAAACAAATGATTTTTTTCATGTTTTTTTATTCAATGTGATTATGCTCTAAGGGCCGAATAGAGTCCCGCCGTTGAAATGCGCGGCAGCATGCAATGGAGGAGTATCGATCATGCAGCGCCGCACGATCGATTCTCCTCCATTGTACACTGCCGCGCCTTTCAGCTGAGGAGCTCTATTCGGCTTCTTATCGTGTGATTTTCCTGGCTGCTTACTGTTCTCTTCATTCATGCTAATAGTAATGTTACATCAGGTGCGTCACCTGAGTTGCAGCTGAGAGTGCTCATGTTGGACTTCTTTGTGTCAATCTCTCATCGACTACGAGACATTCGCGAGAGTCTGGATGAACATGTTTCAAAGAGGGATGCCTTGGTGGGTTTCTGGTGTTGTTGTGACCAGTTATCAAGTCAGTATTCGATGTTCACTGCCTAACTTGTCAGCTGCGAAGACAATGTTCCCGCAGCGCAGTTACAGTATGAAGAACTTTCTGGGAAGCCGCACGCCACTCTTTCAGCGGCCTCGCGCGAGTCGGATCGGCGCGGAAAAACGAGAACTTTTTTCGAATCGTGGTTATGATCTTCGGGTTCTACGTCCAGCATGAATGCGGACTACATGTGAATGGTTTGATACATAAATTTTGTGTTTTACAACAACATTTTATCGATTAGTACACAGGCTCAACGTCGTGTCGGAATGCATTTGTACGAGTGCGGGATTACAGAGGATTCAGTGTTTCGAGAGTGAGCGCTCATGTGCCCACTGAAACCGCCGAGGGTAAGTCGAAGGATGCGCTTTATGAGGATTTCAACTCGTTTCTAGCCAGAATACCTTGTCAACATGCTGTTGTCGTGGGAATCGACTTAAATGCGAAGATGGGACTTGGTCAGATTTCCGAAGTACTCGGTAAATGGTTCTACCCAGTGGAGCAAACATCGGACAATGGCTATCGCCTTGTCGACTTTTGTGAACGCAGTGGTCTGATTATTGCATCGACATTCAAGAGGAATCATCGCCGCCATCAGTGGCCGTATTCACGAAACACTGGGAGCCTCCCGGGAGAGTCCAAAGTCCACCTGCTGTCGGACGAGTTTCCGATGTTGCACCTTCTTGGGTACCCGGCAGGTAGACAGGAATGCTCCCAGCTACCTGGCGGTTAGACAGGAGGGGGCTAGCCACTTAGCTGGTGGACGGAGAGAATCGCGTCGCCTGTTACGTCAATCTGACCTTTCACAAAATGATCAAAATGTTACTGGCAGGTATACTTCTGTCGAGTCGAGTCATCGAGTCTTGGTATCGACTGAAACAGTCGACATCGAGTCATTCGACTACTCGATTATTCGAAATTTTGAAAAATCGAGTCAGTCGAAAACTCGATTATTTGAAATTCTGAAAAACTGACTTAGTCGAAAACTCGATTATTCGAGAAAAAAATCGAGTCACCGAAGTATACTGGCAGGCAGCGCGCGCCCTGCCCGTCCACCTGCACAATCGGGGTCGGGCATGATGTGCCCGCCGGAATGCATTGATAGTGAAGCTGAGACACAGCCACCTCCTACCCGGCGGTCTCCTCTCTGTCTCTGCAGGCGGCTACTCATGCCTGTCTCTGCTCTCCTGTCACAGGTGGCGAAGAGAAGCCGCCCCTATTGAAATCTCGACAGGGGAGGCACAAAAGTGGTTGCCATACACGGGAAGATCACGCCGCTTTCCTGCGCCCGCGGTTTCATGAATACGGCCACAGTTTGTGTCGCAGGGACCATCCCAGCTACCATCTATAAAACGTCGTAATTCACATCATTCGAGGCGCGAGCGACGCGCGCGACGCCTGTGCCTCCGTCTACCCTCCGCTCTCTCACTGTCTCTAACCTCCGCTCCGCACCAGCACGCGTAGGAACCATGTGAATTTTGCCGTTTTATTGCCTGTACCTCCAAAAGAGCAGCGTACGCAAAAGAGGGCAACTTTCAAACTACAGCTCGACTATGTTCCGTCGAGGAATATTCCAGTATTGGACATTCGAAGATCTAGAGCTGTGTGGGATGTCGCATTCGATTCGTATCACCGTCCGGCTCTGTTGAAGTTCACTGCGAGGATTCACAAGAGGAAGCGTGTGGCTCAGCTCAGAGATGAAGAATGCAGAAAAGAAATTCCGACAACTCGTTACTATTCACATTGGAGTACGAACAAAGAAGAAACTTTGTGAGGCGCATTCTTCGGTCATGTGCATTCAGGATGCTCCGAAAGCATTCGAAGTACCCCGTATGTACAGCCCAGGAAGAGGTTTGCTTACGTCTCAGATGAAACGACATCTACTTATAACAGAGTGTATGGTCTCCGAACTGCAAGAAACATCGCAAAGGAGAAACGTATGAGGAGGAAGTTGCGACGGCCACTTCAAAGCGATCGCGAACGAAAATGGAGTTTGAGAAAGCTTGGGAGGAGAAGAACTCGAGGAAAGCTGTGTTAGACTAAATATAATACGGAAACCATACTTCGCCTTAGTTTTGTACACAGAGTTCAAAAACACAACCACGACTTTATAAGAGTTCGCGTTCCTACGAAAACGCTGTTTTTTCGCAAGTGATATTCGTGTTTGCTTTTGTAAGGTTATTGAGCGAACTGCATCTACAAAACTCAGTAAAACCTAGGGATAAGTCGCATTTTATATCTCATGGTGCTCTTACGGACTTCTCATGGGAACCTCATTATTTTTTCAAACTCTGAGAGAGATTTTTCAGGAAGAGTGGAAGTTCGCCGCGATGGCCCTGGATCGCCTGTGCCTGGCAATGTTCGGGATACTTCTGGTTGCATGCATTGTCGTCGTTTTCTTCTTCAACCCGAATTCAAGTCTTATGAAAATCTCGTAATTTTTTTCTTGATGTTTTCTGGTTGATGCTGTTATGATAAAAAAGTTTTGGCTCAGAACTGTGAATTGTGACAAATGTCGTGTGAACGAGTAATCATACATCAGAGACAATTTTTCTATGTGAAAGTATGGCCAGTCTAGATGAGTTTTCGGCTCAGATACGGACGTATCCAGCGATAGTTGTCGATACCAGTGGAATATCTCGGAAGTCCTTCCACGGCCTGTGAAATCCCTGGACACTTGCAGTACTCGGCGTCTCGTCCTGCAGCACCGGGAACGCCGGGCTGGAAGGTTTTTTTACACTTTGGTCAATTTTTTTTTCAAATAAAGTTTGCAAAGTATAATATTTTGCTGGCTTTGAGGAAAAATTTGGCAGAGAAAATCTTGAACTGACCGGCCCAGCTATTCCGTCACTGCCTCGCGGACCGTACTCGCCAGGCACTCCCGGTGGTCCCATTTCGCCGACTATTCCCGAGTCTGGAGTCCTTCCCGGCAGTCCGGGTATGCCCGGAGGGCCGGGCGGCCCTCGTGGACCAGGTGGCCCTGGTGTATGCACTGGCTTCACGATGTCAGCTCCAGGGGGTCCAGACTCGCCTCTGAGACCGTTTTCTCCTGTAAAGTATTCACATATTCAAATATCTTTGGAGGGTTGACCTTCTACAATCCCATTCGCCTTCAACATATATTTGAACATAAAATACTCTCCGTTTGCACGCTTATGGTGCGGGATCGCCGCGAAACACCTGCGTATTACACGGAAACTCACCCTGCGCTATACAAGGGTGATCGTCCTATGTACAAACATAATCGATTTTTCAAAGGACATTCATTCGGGTATTCAAGGAACACAATAGTTCGATCAACTCGAATATAAGAATATTCGAGAATATGATTGTTTTATTTGGTACATCTTAGGTGATTCAAAAAGAAATCGAAATTTCCATTCGTTTCAGTCTACTTCACAGCGGCAATTCATTGCTGTTCTCGAGCGAAGAATTTATGTGAATCTATAATCTCCTAAGTTATCGTAAAAGTCAATAACTTGATAGACCAATTTCAATATTTTCATTCAAACGAGTTTTCCGAATATGCCATTTTAGCGAATAAATTATGAAATCTAGCCTCCTTTCTCTTCAAGTACAATACCCGCGCTAAGTTTTGTAAAAACGGGGAGCATCTGGCAAACTTGGCAAAAAAGCGTCCGATGCATGTAACTTTTTTGAATGAAGACTTTTTTGAAATCTGAAAACGCTATCATATTCACAGGTCAAATTGCTACCTAATTATGTGACGTACGGGCCAAAGTTCCCTAAAATCGCTTTGTTTTCGAAGGAAATAGTTTTTGCAATAGTTTTTCAAAAACGTCGCGCGCGGCGAGGTGCGGCGAAACTTTGAGCAGTATTTATACAAGTAATGGAAGAGCAATCTGTATGCTCCCTTCATAAATTAGGTGCAGGTGAGAGAATCTCAAGCTTTTTGTTGGTTGGATTTTCGAAATCCTTCATTAAACACGCCTGAGAACTACCTGAAAAGTCGGAGTTTTGTTGCGAAAGCTCCGGATTCTTAAATGAAGGACTTCGAAAATTCAACCTAAGTAAACCTTGAGATGCTCTTACCTGCAACTAATTTATGAAGAAAGCATACAGATTGCTCTTCCATTACTTGTACAATTACTGCTCCAAGTTTCGCCGCACTTCGCCGCGCGCGACGCTTTTGAAAACCGATGACAAAAACTATTTCCTTCAAAAACAAAGCGATTTTGGGGAACTTCGGCCCACAAGTCACATGATTAGGTAGCAATTCGATCTGTGAATATGATAGCGTTTTCAGAACTCAAAAAAGTCTTTATTCAAAAAAGTTACTTGCATCGGACGCTTTTTTGCCAAGTTTGCCAGATGCTCCCCGTTTTTACAAAACTTAGCGCGGGTATTGTAATTAGTGAAAATTCATCCGGATATCCGAATAATTGCCTCGGATTTTCAAAGGATTCTCCAATAAACGCATCCAGCTCAACATTCTTTTGGCGCCCGAATATTTGAACACTGTGGTCCAGAATCGGTCTAATACCGTATTTACTCTAATAGAAGTACACCTCTATTTGAAGTGCACCTCTAATAGAAGTACATCTGAAGGAAAGGCTGAGCATTAGAAGTACACCCTCTATTTGAAGTACACCTCTATTAGAAGTACGTATAAAATAGCGGTCCGAGTATTAGAAGTACATCCTCTATTTGAGGTACACCTCTCTTAGAAGTACACCTCTTTTTGAGGTGGACCCCCGGTACTTGGGTAAGTGATTGGCTACACGAATGTGGCGTTTGAGAGAGACCAGTTTGCCCGAGATTTTTGTCAATAATGTGAGGTTTGAATGTTAACACAAAAAAACTATCGGCCATCTTTTTCTTGGTCAAAGATTGCTTGTATGGGAAAACTTATGATGAAACCTCAGCGAATTTCAAATGACCAGGAAAAAACGCAGAGCTAAAGTTCGACATTGGCGTTATTCGCGGCGAATGCACGGAGTTCATTTAGGTTCTTCACAAATATTTTTGTTTTATTGTGTTTTAGTCGATGAAAGTCGACTTGTTTTGGCCCTAGACGTTGACTTTAGCGATGCTTGAAAAACCAAGATTTCCCAGCATTACGAAGATGTATAGAAATTATTTATGTAATAATCATTTATGTATATAAATCGCTTAAACGACGAGGAAATCAGAAACCACCAATGGTAGACTTTACCTATGGTGGATTGTGGACGCAAAGAACTCGCTTCTAGAAAAGCTGTTGTCAGGTCGTTCAAGAACCGCGCTTTTCAATCGCTCTGGGCGGCTCGAAAGGCGATCAGTTAAAGGCAGTGTTCACAATAAATTTCACTTCCGATATCACCTCGGCTTACGGAAGGTCTGGTGCCCTGTGTGCTTAAAAACCACGCGAAATACGCGTTTTTGAGCCAAAATATCCTTTCTTTACGCTGATTTTTGAGCGTGGAGGAATTGACCGCTATGAAGGATGATGCCTATCAGTGCAATCAAGCGATCAGCTCACTTATCAGCACTTCCTTCACTTGATCATTCCTATAATCTGAGTCTTCATTTGTTCCTTTCAAGGGGCGGATCTGGGGCACGGGGCGTGTCTGAGGCACCAAAACGCTTGTTTGCAGCTGTTATTTTGCCACTCCAAACTCGTCTTTTACCGTTTTTTCGACACAGGGAGCCTAGAATCCTCCTCGCCTATCATTTCACTGTGGAAAGTCACTGATGATATTAATCGTCAACGCTGCCTTTCATTTGTTTTTGAGCCTAACAAGTCGAAGAAGCACGTGTCAACAAAATTGAAAACGAAGTTGTACATTTCTTTGAAAAAATTTATATATTTTTTTATTTAAATTAATTTGGGAAAGGTGTGAATATATGATATCAGAGATTGTGGAAGCATTAATTCAATTGAGCCTTGTCTGAAATTTCATTAAATACAAGTTTTTGGTGTTATACTGGAAATCAAGAAATGTGAAGAGTCTAGAATTGGAAATTCAAAAAATTGCGCCGAATAATAGAAGTACACCTCTAATAGAAGTACACCAAAAGGAGAGGGCTGAGAATTAGAAGTACAGTCTCTATTTGAAGTACACCTCTAATAGAAGTACATATAAAATAGGGGTCTGAGTATTAGAAGTACATGTACTTCTGAAAGAGAAAATACGGTATTTTGAAAAAAGTTAATACTTATAAATTTCGAAATGAACGAATATTTAGGGAATGGAATGATTCACTGTGAAGATCACCGAAAGTTGCACTTCTGCCTTAGAGATCAATACGCATACAACTCATTGCAGCACAACCGCTATCGCTCAAGCGGTGTCGAGAGTGCTGATATGAAATTCATGCATATTGATCTCCAGCCGACCGCTTCTCATTGTTAAGTAACCAGACATACTCTGTTCCCTTACGCACTTGTGCGGAGCCAGGCTAGAGGTCGCGGGAAAGTGTGGGGAGAAGGAGACGCAGCATACGCGCGCAGACGCGCGCGATAAACGGAAATAAATCTTACTCGGAAACAGAGAATGATGTGCAATTCTTGATGGACTTCACTATAGGTTCCCGAATGAGCCAGACATAGGAACAGCACAGCCGAGGGAATCGAACTTCTGGATGAATCGAGTCTCCGGAAAAATTTTTAGTCTCGGAATAAATAAGTTTTTCGGAGAAAAAAATCTGAATTTCCAAAAACTAAAATAAAATGCAAGTTCGCGTTTTTGAATAAACTGACTGTTTGAATATATTCAAGCATTTAAAATCGGTTCTCAGAAAATCAAATACGTTGATTTTAAAGTGAATTGAATTTTTAAAAAATCCGAATATTTTTATAACCTTAAAGAATCGAATATTTGAAAGCCGAGTAACTTGAATACTCGAATGATTTGGAATCCTAGAGGGTGAGCAACTAGTTCTAAAAAAATTGAGAAAAGTGAGCAAATTTATAGATTGATCAATGACCAAGCTAAAGGTAATTTTCCTGCGTAAATCAGAGTCTAAATACTTTTGGGTATTTGGACACGATACTCGGAAAATCGAAAAATTTGATTTTTAGACTGCATCAACTATTTGAAAGACGCAATGAATCAAATTGTTGATAAGGCCGCTTATATGTGTGAGAAAGCAAATACAATTTTCTTGCTTTGCATTTTTGAAAATTGACTAGTTCGGAATCCTGGACGAATTAAATGCTAAAAAAAAATAAAAAACAAAAATCGAACTGCCTAATTACTCATTCGAGCATTCGACTAGATTATTCGAATTGCTCGAATGGAATTTCGAATGATTGAAATATACGTCAAATAAGTAATTACTGATACCGTATTTTCTCTTTTAGAAGTACATGTACTTCTAATACTCAGACCCCTAGTTTTTATGTACTTCTATTAGAGGTGTACTTCAAATAGAGGCTGTACTTCTAATTCTCAGCCCTCTCTTTTTGGTGTACTTTTATTAGAGGTGTACTTCTAATAGAGGGTGTACTTCTATTATTCGGCGCAATTTTTTGAATCTCCAATGGTAGATTCTTGGTATTTTATGAATTCCAGTATAGCAACAAAAACTTGTATTTAATAAAATTTTAGCCTTGGCTCAATTGAATTGATGCTTCCACAATCTCTGATATCATATATTCACACCTTTCCCAAGTAAATTTCTTCCAAAAAATGTTCAAGTTCGATTTCGATGTTGTTGACAGGTGCTTCATCGACTTGTTATGCTTAGGAACAATTCAAAGGCAGCGTTCACGATAAACATCATCGGTGACTTTTTACAGTGAAATGATAGGCGAGGAGGATTCTAGGCTCCCAGTGTAGAAAAACGGTAAAAAACGAGCCAGGAGTGGCAAAATAACAGCTGCAAACAAGCGTTTTGGTGTCCCAGAACCGCCCGGTGCTCCCCTTCCGCCCCGTCGATGTGAACAAATGGAGACTCAGATTACAGGAATGATCAAGTCAAGGAAGTGCTGATAAGTGCGATTTCTATACGTAAATGATCCAATCTTCGTAACGCTGGGGAAGCTTGGTTTTTCAAGCACCGCTAAAGTCAACGTCTAGGGCCAGAACAAGTCGACTTTGATCGATTGAAACCCAATCTAGCAAAAATATTTGTAAAAAACCTAAATAAACTCCATTCATCCGCCGCGAATAACACCAATGTCGAACTTAAGCTCTGCATTTTTTCCTGGTCATTTAAAGTTCGCTGGGGTTTGATCGTAAGTTGTCCTATACAAGCAATCTTTGTCCAAGAAAGGAATGGCCGATAGTTTATTTTTGTGAATATTCAAACCTCACAGCATCGAAAAAAAATCTCGGGCAAACTGGTCTCTCCCAAATGCCACATTCGAGTTGCCAATCACTTACCCAAGTATCGGGGGTCCAATCCGAGAAGAGGTGTACTTCTAAAAGAGGTGTACTTCAAATAGAGGGTGTACTTCTAATACTCATACCTCCATTTTATATGTACTTCTAATAGAGGTGTACTTCAAATAGAGGTGTACTTCTATTAGAGTAAATACGGTAAATCAAAAATGAACGAAGATTTGAAAGTCTTTATTGAATCAGATACGCCGGTACTAGAATATAATACTCAAATAATTGAATTTTTCGATTTCTCGACTTAGCGGACTATTCAAAAAGCTACTAGTTGAAATTTATTTGTAATTAATGTAATACTAGCGAGACCTAGCGAAGTTTTCGCTCACAGAAACTTTTGCATGAGCCAACTACCTGAGACGGATTAGTTTGTTAGAACGGTGGTGACTGACTTCCGCCTACCCGAAAGTACTCTCCTGAGCAGAGCAAGGTGCCGTACATTTACAGCAGGCCGTGGGTATATCAAAATGTGGGATCATAAAGCAAAACATAAGAAGCCAGCGGTAAATCGCCGGTTGCTACCGGCACAAAATTCAGAACCCCTTCTGTACTTGCTTCCCTTACGTCGCTACCCACTGCCCTTTCTTCCAATTTGTGAAGTTCACAAGCGTTTATTCTCGCTTTACCGTCTCTATCATGATAAGGAAAAACGCATTCTCATATTATATGATGTTTCCCTAGTTGACCAACATCATGCCCTTGTTCTCAATGAATGAAATTAGTAGGTGGTTGTTTATGTTTTTGTGGTGCAGATTTTGATAAGCTCAGACTTGCAACATATATAAAACTGGTTTTTGGAAGTTAGGGATTCGAAATGACTGAGCGGTTGCAATGAGTGGCGAACAGAGAAGGTGCGGAAGTGAAGCTGCTGCTTGTATCCTAAAACTGGAAAAAAATGTCGCAGGAGTTCTGCGCCAATCTCAGAACGCGTCCCACGCTTCTCCAGATTCATATTTTCCTATCTATTTGCTCTCCACAAAGGTTAAGATTTAGCATTAAAAATTGAAAAACCTTTTTAAATTCTACACTCTTGGTGACGTCCTGCACACTCCACTGCGGTCTGCTAACTTTCGATGACCTGCACACTCCCACTCGGGACCTGTGCATTTTCTACGACGCCCTGCACACTCCAACTGGGGACCTGCGCACTCTCTATGACGTCCTGCACACTCCCGTTGGGTTCTTTCACATTTTCTATGACGCCCTCCACGCTACAATTTTGGGTCCTGCACACTTTCTATGACGTACTGCACACTTCCGTTGGGGTCCTGCACATTCCTACTTAGGACCTGCGCACTAGTCCTGCACATTCCTACTTAGGACCTGCGCACTTTCTATGACGTCCCTGCACACTCCAATTAGGGTCCTGCACACTTTCTATGACGCCCTGCACACTCCCACTGAGGTCCTGCACACTTTCTATGACGCCCTGAACACTTCCGCTGGGGTCCTGCACATTCCTATGACCTGCGCACTTTCAATGACGTCCTGCACACCCGATTAGGGTCCTGCACACTTTCTATGACGCCCTGCACGCTCCCACTGAGGTCCTGCAACACTTTCTATGACGTCCTGCACACTCCACTGGGGTCCTGCACATTCCTACTTAGGACCTGCGCACTTTCTATGACGTCCTGCACACTCCGGGATTATGGTCCTGCACACTTTCTATGACGCCCTGCACACTCCCACTGAGGTCCTGCACACTTTCTATGACGTCCTGCACACTTCCGCTGGGGTCCTGCACATTCCTACTTAGGACCTGCGCACTTTCTATGACGTCCTGCACACTTCGGGATTAGGGTCCTGCACACTTTCTATGACGCCCTGAACACTCCCACTGAGGTCCTGCACACTTTCTATGACGCCCTGCACACTCCACTGGGGTCCTGCACATTCCTACTTAGGACCTGCGCACTTTTATGACGTCCTGCACACTCCGGATTAGGGTCCTGCACACTTTCTATGACGCCCTGAACACTCCCACTGGGGTCCTGCACATTCCTACTTAGGACCTGCGCACTTTCTATGACGTCCTGCACACTTCGATTAGGGTCCTGCACACTTTCTATGACGCCCTGAACACTCCCACTGAGGTCCTGCACACTTTCTATGACGCCCTGCACACTCCCACTGGGGTCCTGCACATTCCTACGTAGGACCTGCGCACTTTCTATGACGTCCTGCACACTTTCTATGACGCCCTGCACACTCCCACTGAGGTCCTGCACACTTTCTATGACGTCCTGCACACTTCCGCTGGGGTCCTGCACATTCCTACTTAGGACCTGCGCACTTTCTATGACGTCCTGCACACTCCGATTAGGGTCCTGCACACTTTCTATGACGCCCTGCACACTCCCACTGGGGTCCTGCACACTTTCTATGACGTCCTGCACACTTCCGCTGGGGTCCTGCACATTCCTACTTAGGACCTGCGCACTTTCAATGACGTCCTGCACACTCCGATTAGGGTCCTGCACACTTTCTATGACGCCCTGCACGCTCCCACTGAGGTCCTGCAACACTTTCTATGACGTCCTGCACACTCCCACTGGGGTCCTGCACATTCCTACTTAGGACCTGCGCACTTTCTATGACGTCCTGCACACTCCGATTATGGTCCTGCACACTTTCTATGACGCCCTGCACACTCCCACTGAGGTCCTGCACACTTTCTATGACGTCCTGCACACTTCCGCTGGGGTCCTGCACATTCCTACTTAGGACCTGCGCACTTTCTATGACGTCCTGCACACTTCGATTAGGGTCCTGCACACTTTCTATGACGCCCTGCACACTCCCACTGAGGTCCTGCACACTTTCTATGACGCCCTGCACACTCCCACAGGGGTCCTGTACATTCCTACTTAGGACCTGCGCACTTTCTATGACGTCCTGCACACTCCGATTAGGGTCCTGCACACTTTCTATGACGCCCTGCACACTCCCACAGGGGTCCTGTACATTCCTACTTAGGACCTGCGCACTTTCTATGACGTCCTGCACACTACGAATAGGGTCCTGCACACTTTCTATGACGCCCTGCACACTCCCACTAAGGTCCTGCACACTTTCTATGACGCCCTGCACACTCCCACTGGGGTCCTGCACATTCCTACTTAGGACCTGCGCACTTTCTATGACGTCCTGCACACTTTCTATGACGCCCTGCACACTCCCACTGAGGTCCTGCACACTTTCTATGACGTCCTGCACACTTCCGCTGGGGTCCTGCACATTCCTACTTAGGACCTGCATACTTTCTATGACGTCCTGCACACTCCGGTTTGGGTCCTGCACACTTTCTATGACGCCCTGCACACTTCCACTGGGGTCCTGCACACTTTCTATGACGTCCTGCACACTTCCGCTGGGGTCCTGCACATTCCTACTTAGGACCTGCGCACTTTTTATGACGTCCTGCACACTCCGATTAGGGTCCTGCACACTTTCTATGACGCCCTGCACACTCCCACTGGGGTCCTGCACACTTTCTATGACGTCCTGCACACTTCCGCTGGGGTCCTGCACACTTTCTATGACGCCCTGCACACTCCCACTGGGGTCCTGCACACTTTCTATGACGTCCTGCACACTTCCGCTGGGGTCCTGCACATTCCTACTTAGGACCTGCGCACTTTATATGACGTCCTGCACACTCCGATTAGGGTCCTGCACACTTTTTATGACGTCCTGCACACTCCCACTGGGGTCTTGCACACTTCCTTTGCCGTCCTACACACGTTCGCTGGGGTCCTGCACATTCCTACTTAGGACCTGCGCACTTTTTATGACGTCCTGCACACTCCGATTAGGGTCCTGCACACTTTCTATGACGCCCTGCACACTCCCACTGGGGTCCTGCACACTTTCTATGACGCCCTGCACACTCCCACTGGGGTCCTGCACACTTTCTATGACGCCCTGCACACTCCCACTGAGGTCCTGCACACTTTCTATGACGTCCTGCACACTTCCGCTGGGGTCCTGCACAATCCTACTTAGGACCTGCGCACTTTTTATGACGTCCTGCACACTCCGATTAGGGTCCTGCACACTTTCTATGACGCCCTGCACACTCCCACTGGGCTCCTGCACACTTTCTATGACGTCCTGCACACTTCCGCTGGGGTCCTGCACATTCCTACTTCGGACCTGCGCACTTTCTATGACGTCCTGCACACTCCGATTAGGATCCTGCACACTTACTATGACGTCTTGCACACCCTCAGTCCTGCACACCTTTTATGACGCCCTGCATTTTTGCATCGCTAGACGACTCATAAGTTATCGCGAGCCCACGGCCAAAAGTGCGCTCCACGGACAAACTCAGTTGGCCCGAGGCACGTAAGAGGTGAGTCGGGCTGATTTTTGGTAATCGATAAATCTCGCACCCACCTAAATGTTGGTACCATTTCATACAAGTTTTGATCGGCCATTCCAAAGATATCGGGGCCACATGCTCTGGTCGCGATCAAATATGCTTGTCGTCTTTTTTTCTCTAAACCCTTGTCTGGGTCTCGAGTAATAGGACCTATAGGAAAAAATCGCGAAAAACCACTGTTTTGGGCCAAATTTGAAACCTGAACTTTCTTGTCTTTTGATGGTGGACAGGCCCTCCACATCATCGGCATCAGTGACCTCTTATATCAAAGAACATCGGCTGTCTCAGAATTGAATTTCAATCAATGAAGCTTTGGATTTATGTACACATCTAGTCAAAAACATTGACTGAAGTGATGCTTTCATTGTTCAATTGTTTTTATTCGCTAAATTTGCATTTATTTCGTCCTCTGAATGTCGATGATTTTTGACTGCTCGGCATGAGTCGGCGATCTTTTTCGTCATCGCTGTGCACGTGTGCACGAAACAGCTTCTTTGGGCCCTAGAAACTCTAATTCTAGCCCGTTTTTCACCGCTCTACCTTCATAGTTTTTCAGCTGTTTTTGATCTAAGCTGATTTTTGTAGTTTTTTCTATAACGTTTTTCATCGTGACCACAGCCTTTAAGTATAAGGATATGAACCTGGAAAGCGCATTATTTGAAATCTCGATTAAATCAAAGTTTCTGCTAACAAAAAAATTCTAAATTTAAATTCTGGATGTGAATCTTGAAGGTCATTTGATGGTCTCAGATAATTCTCGGCTCTAAACCGTCTCACAGTTCAGCCCGGTCCACCAATCTGCGGGTCCGCTTCTGTTGCTGTGCTGGCCACTGCTGTTGCTGTCCGGGCTTTTTTAAATTGCTTAGACAGCAACAGCGGAGGCACGAAGTTTGGGAGGGCGAACCTAACTGTCATGTGGCTTCGATTCCTGTTCGGTCCGGCTAGTAGCCGAAAAACTACTGAGAACCGGTTGATGTGAACAGGAAAGCCTTTTGCGATGATAAACAAGCGTCTCGTAACAATGGCACCTCTGTTGCCTTTCGATCTAGTTGTTTGGTGGTAATTGACGAGATAAATTTGTATAGGCCTACCATCGATGACTCTACACTCTATTCGAGATTCTACAAGTCGCGAGGAGCTGGCTTGCGTTGGGGGCGAGCGGCCGCATTGCGTGTCTCCTGATCCAGCGTAGAGGCGTCGGAGCGATATCAACCTCTTGAAGAATTGTCTGACTCGTCCCTACATTTTGTCTCTCGAGCACCACCAGATGGATCAGAAAACACGCAGCGCGGCCGCACGCACCTAAGAGGTCGTTTATGTTTACGCCGCCAAGCGGCTCGGCGAAGTGCAATTCTAAAATATTGATCGTGTCGCGCCGCGTGATCAATATCATAGGATTGCACTTTGCCGCGTCGCTCGGCGACGGAAGTATGAACGACTTCTAACGCAAGCCAGCTCTCCGCGGCGTGTGGCTGTTCTAACAGAAAAAAAAACTGCATCGAAATCCCTCACCTGGGAATCCAGGTAACCCCTGAAGTCCTGGAGGTCCCGGAAACCCGGGCTGGCCAGGCATACCGTTCTCTCCCGGAGGTCCAGGCGGCCCCTGCGGTCCAGGATTGCCATCAAGACCTGGCGGTCCTTGTGGTCCCGAAGGACAGAGTATACATGCGGCGGTCTGTACGTACGCTTTGTTGAGGTCGTCGCCATGTCTTCCAGGAAAGCCATTTCGACCAGGTACGCCGGGTGCTGGATTTCAGATATGAATAGCTGTCAGCAAAACGGAATTCTGGGTAGAAGCAACGTACCTCCTTCCTTGCCCCTGGGACCGGGAGGTCCGCGTGGCCCACGTGGACAATTCCGATTCAGCCCACTGTTTTCTCCTGGACAGCCTTGAGACAAAAAAAACATAAGTACATGAATATTCAAGTTATAATAAAGCACAAAAATTTATTTTTGTTTAATTTGAATAAATATTTTTATGCAAATAAACAGCTAAGTACGTCAGATGACTAATGTATCATATAGCAAACAAATAAATGTACTCCGCGAATTGCCCCGCGTTATTACGACGGCCTTCAGCTGTGCCGCGATTCCGCCGCGATTGTGCCGTGATACCGCCGCGATCTACAACTCTACCCATCATTCCAACGCAATCTTCGAAAATCTAATCATTCCACCGAAGTCCCCGACTGCGCCTCAGATCTGCCGCTGTCCACCCCCGTGTTCAAAATCCGTCCCGATCCTGAAGTGTGCCGCGAGTCCTCCGCTAGTCTTCACTGTGCCCTGACATCGCCGCGGGTGTGCCGAATTTTTATTCAAATTCTCGACTCCACCGTGACTTCAGTAGAATCCTGTGTTTTGTATCCAGAGTGATGCACGAAGGTGTGCTGATTCGATTTCGTTATCGACTATGCCGCGGAAATGCCGCGATTCTTCACCACTGCGGTCCTGAGGTGTGACGTAGCATCACAAAAATGCACAACTGAGTCATCACCCCAACGCAGTCCTCAATTTTTCTATGATTATACGCCAGGCCGCGACTGAGCCGCGAATCTGCCGCAGGAACGCACCGCGATTCCCGACCCCCCTGCGATCATTCACACTTTCGTGCCATCCAAGCAATCTACGATTGTGTCCTGACTCACAAGTGGGCCTCGACTGCGCCGTGATCCCGCCCTACCCTCTACCGCGACTCCGAGAAAATCTCTCGCGATGCCTCGACTTCGCAATTGGATGTGAGGATTTCTTTGAATGCCTCGATTTAGCCGCGAATCCGCCGCGATTCTCCACTGCTCCGTGACTACATATATCGCAATACTCAACTAAACCAACACATCGCCGCGTTTCGGAACCGTACAATCACCCTAACCCAATCATACCCGGACTGTGCTGCGATTCAGCCGTTTCTGTTCCGGTGACCTCGGATCTGCAGTGGCCTTTAAAATTTGCCGTTGGCGGCTACAGCTGAATTCTCCGCAGAAAATAAAATATTACTCTTTGATTTGTTTAAATATGAAATATGTTAATAACAATTATTATAAATAAAGTCTTTCCGAATAAGACAGTCCGCCCACGCGGTCGGCGTGCGCACCGAGCGGTCGTCACGAAGGCATTTTTTTCGGACCTGAAAATCGATCAGCTGGACTATTAGACGAATAGCGATTATTATCCTGACCATCTGTTTGCAACCGTGTGAAGGATCTGAAAATATCTTTGCGACAGCCGCTCGACACGAACGCTGACTGCGTGGGCGGGCAATACCTTTCGAACCGACCAAATAGTAAGAAAAACTTACATATACACTGTCGCTGCGGAATCGGCGGAGACCAACCACCCCCAGAAGGTTGTTGAAGGTAAAAGGCTCTGAAAATCAGATTCCTCAATAGAGGTTTTGGAGGATTCTAGATAATATGTGTCCAATCAACATTGCAAAACTCATAGTAAAGTCTCCCTTCGTTCCGATTCAATCAAAATTCGAAGAATTTGAAAGCAGCAGGTTTTTCAGGAGGTTACTTACCTCTTGGAACGAAATGCTATTGAGACGTTTCTTTCAAGCATGGATAAATTCCTCTCGACAAGCACGGTGAGGTCCTGAAGATGCAGATTTTTTTCTGTCGAACTAGAAAAGAAGTAGGATGGTGAGCTACTACAGCTCCAGTAGTATACTATTCCAATATACTCTCAAGCCGCAGTCATAGTCTGCCGTCCGTATTCAGTATACTTGTTATCCGAAAGTAATTCCTCGGATAATGGATCGATTCGGATAATGCCATTTTAAATTTACCGGATATTGGTTTGATTCAGATAATGCGTTTTTTCAAATTTTCGGATATTGGATCGATTCAGATAATGCCATTTTTCCAATGATTCGGATGCGGATATCCGTCGGATAATTTCGGATAAATAGATATTATCGGAACATGGTAGATATTATCGGAACAAATCTCAGGCAACACACACACACACACAAACACACACACACACACACACACACACACACACACACACACACACACACACACACACACACACACACACACACACACACACACACACACACAAAATGAGTAGAATAGTAGCTACGAGAAATGGACATATACATAAATTACAGGAGTGAGGAAACAAAAGTGAGTCAAATAGATGATATGAAAAACGGACCGGTTTACTACATTCAACCTAAAATGAATGGATTTTATCCGATTTATCCGATTTTTACCCGATTTTATCCGATTTTATCCGGTTTTATCCGATTTTATCCGATTTTACGCAATCTTTATCCGTTTTATCCGGTTTTTATCCGATTTTTTCCGTTTTATCCGTTTTTATCCGATTTTATCCGAACTTTTGACCCTTCGGATAATGGTTCGATTCAGATAATGCCGGTTTTAAATTTCCCGGATATTGGTTCGATTCAGATAATGCGTGTTTTCAGAATTTCGGATATAGGATTCTCCGAATCTCGGATATCCGGTCGGATACCCGAAATGGAGTGATTCGGATGCTAAGTATAGTATTCAGCACCCCAAATAACCCCAAATAGATACTTTGAGACAAATCTGAGACTTTGACCAAACCACCGTATATCCACCGTAATCTATCGTAAGCTGTCAAAAAATCCATAAACTGATATCAGATTCGTGTTGAGCGCTCCAAATAACCTCCAGAGAAATAATTTGAGCATATTCTATAGAAGCACTCCGGAAATCGTCAAAAGTCGCGATTTGCCATCAAATTCTCCCCCGATGGTAATCTGTGGTCGAATACAGTCGGAAACTTTGGAAAATCGATAAATAAACCTCAGATTCGTGATCAGCACCCCCAAATAACCCTCCAGAGCAAATTTTTAGTCATATCTGGAATATTTTTCTAAAACGCTTTGAGAGCCCTCTAATTGGTATAAATAAACGCCCCACCGAAATTCCGTTCAAGTCCAAAACGCTCTTGGTCTGCGCAAAGTTTGGAAAATGCACCTTCAATCAAACTTTGCCTAGTGGGGTAGTTTTGGGCGCTGAACACGATTATGAGGATCTGTCTATAACTTTTTTCAGAGTGGGTCTAGGCAGCTGCGATGGGCGTATTCGGACTTTTCGTCCGAAAATGGTTCTAGAAAAGTACATTTCATTTGGAATGGTCACTATGACTTGATGTGGTTCCCTTGTTAAACGTTCTCAGAATTCCTTACCTAATTGGTAGAAATAAGCGCTCAACAGAAAATCCGCAAGTGGAAAACGCTATTACCCTGTTCAAAAAATGTACTTCAAATCTTGGTGTACTTCAAACTTTGCCTAGGGAAAGGGTCTGTTTTGGGCGCTGACCACGACAATGAGGTCCGTTTCCAAATTTTGGAAAGATTACTGCTCGTTTTGGAGGGTACAATAGGTACGGAAATCAGGAAGAAAACGCCTATAGCTTTGTTCAAAGCTATCGAATTCAGCTGCGATGGGCATGTTCGGTTTTTAACTTCAAAAATGGTTCTAGAAATGTACAACCCATTTGGAATGACCATTTTGGCTAATAGTAGTTTCCTTGTTATGTAAGTAAGTACCAATTCGATTAGTCTACCAATCAATACCCATTAGAGTGTTCCAGCAATGAACAACTTCGAGAGTTTTTTTTTCTATAAAATTCGTAGGAGGGCTGACCTCTCTTTATTCGAGTGAGTGACCTCCCCTTCGATTTTCCATGAACTTGGGCCCAATCAATCTCAGTTTTCTACCACTCGACGCTCTCCTTTCTCCATTCAACGCTGTTTTCTATTTGGCATACATATTTGCTTCTCCTGCTTACTACATTAAGCCAAGATAGTTACTTTGCTATTTCTCTAGCTGCTGAACAAGTATTTACTTCAGGATCGAAGCAATTTTTAATGTCACTTTACTTGGTGACTAGGGCATAATGTATGTATGATTGGATCCGCGGCCTGTTTCCTCAAGAAAAAACGTGTAAATTCAAACCGCGGCTGGCGTGGCGGTTTAAATCTCAATCTCTGAGGATTAAACCGCCTTGCCAGCCGCGGTTTGAAATTAAACGTTTTTTCCTGAGGACACAGGCCACGGACCTAACTATATTTGTCTAACACTTTTCTCGAATAAACGAGTGTGGTTTTGTTTTTCAAATAAACTAAGGTTCTAATATCTGGTTTCATGAAAATTCCTATCGATTTTTTTGATTAGAAACATCTGGAATTTTCAAATTATAGCATTTTCGACAAAACTGTGGCCGTATTAATGGAAGTTTTCGAGCGGGAAGGGGCGTGACCGGGTGGGTAGCGCACCTACCCGGTCACGCCCCCTTCATAGTTCGAACAACCGACCCTATGAAGTGCCCAAAAATATCAACAGGAAGACTGCGACGCAGGCACGCTACGCGCGTTCATGGAGGCGCGAAACGCAGAGATTTGAATAAGCACATCGACGCCCATACCGCCCTCACGATGCCATTAACAAGTGTGCGGGACCCATGAAAGAAGAGTGCGCCGGACGCCGGATAAAGTGTGCGGGACCCATGTATGAGTGCGTCGGACGCCATAGAAAGTGTACGGGATCCATGCAAGCGTGCGCCGTACGCCATAGGTAGTGTACGGGACCCATGTAAAAGTGCGCCAGACGCCATGGAAAGTGTATGGGACCCATGTGGAAGTGCGCCGGACGCCATAGAAAGTGTGCGGGACCCATGTAAGAGTGCGCCAGACGCCATGGAAAGTGTACGGGACCCATTTAAGAGTGCGCCGCGCCTTATGAAGTGTACGGGACCCATGTAAAAGTGCGCCAGACGCCATAGAAAGTGTATGGGACCCATGTAGGAGTGCGCCGGACGCCATAGAAAGTGTGCGGGACCCATGTAAGAGTGCGCCAGACGCCATGGAAAGTGTACGGGACCCATTTAAGAGTGCGCCGCGCCTTATGAAGTGTACGGGACCCATGTAAAAGTGCGCCAGACGCCATGGAAAGTGTATGGGACCCATGTGGGAGTGCGCCGGACGCCATAGAAAGTGTGCGGGACCCATGTAAGAGTGCGCCAGACGCCGGATACAGTGTGTTGAATCCATGTACTCGTGCGCCGGACGCCATAGAAAGTGTACGAGACCCATGTGAGAGTGCGCCGGACGCCATAGAAAGTGTACGGGACCCATTTAGGAGTGCGCCGGACGCCATAGAAAGTGCGCGGGACCCATGTAAGAGTGCGCCGGGCGCCGGACGCAGTGTGTTGGACCCATGTACGCGTGCGCCGGACGCCATAGAAAGTGTACGAGACCCATGTGAGAGTGCGCCGGACGCCCGCCTGGTATCCAGGAACCTTCCCGTCTACCCGCCGGGAGTCCGGGTAGATGGATGGCGGAAAACTCGTCCGACAGCGGGAAGGTTTTAACTTCCGCGGGAAGCTTTATGAAGTTTCATTAATGCGGCCACTGGATTTTCAGAGTCTTTACAAGCTTTCGAATAATCGATTCTATGCCGGGAACCAAATCGAATAGCTGAATAACATTGGAATGAGCGAAAAAGGCTAGAAATTTCTCTACCCACTCACTCACCGAGATCATTTTCATGTCGCTGTTGACTGTTTTCTCGAAACTCGACGTCCCTGTAGCCATATAAACAATAAATATCCAAGATAAGAGCAGCGATGTGGCCAGGAAGTAGAGAATGCAGAAACCTGCTCTGTACTTCACGGGTTTTCTTTGCATGTCCATTCTGATGGTAAGATAACTCTCAAACTCAGTGGAGCTAATTTTAGTACAAACTCCTCAGAGGATGAACAAAACTCACTTGAATATAGGTGAAGGGAACTATGAAACTACTCTGCAGCGGTTGGCTAAGACACTAATGTTGCACTAATGGCCTTATATAGAATCACACTTGAGGAAACCAGTAGATGGCTTTTAGCCCGTCGGATTGTCCCGGCATTGAACTGGTTGAATCCTGTGTCCCCCCCCCATTAACGAACCCACTGTGAAAAGGAAAGTCTTACCATGAAATTCCTCTCACCTAGACCAAAACCAGCATAAGTTTAACTATTCAAAGTGGTAGGCATCTATTTATTACCCTTCGTAGACCGACATTTTTTTCACATCCGTTTCAGTTTTCCGTTTTGGGAAGGATTTGGGGCGTTTGCTGATGTTTTCAGCGGTATATAGTGTTGGTGCAGTACAGTTATGTAGGTCCGTGGCTTGCTTCCCCAAGAAAAAAAAAACACTTAAATCTCACCTGAAGCTGGCGGTGCGGTAAGCTGATAAGCTGTGCTCTTCTCTCGGCCTGAATCGACTAGCGGGCCGGCACAAGCGACCAGCCGCGGGTGAGATTCAAATGTCTTTTTTCTCGAGCAAGCAAACCACGGACTCAAATACACTTCATTTTGTTCCATATTGTTCCATAGAGCCATATGTATAGTTTTTTTCTCTAGAGTCTTTACGTTTCTCTGCAGATTGAGTTGTCTTACAAGAGAACTTTTTTTGGTCAATTTGGCGATTTCGAATGAAATATGCACTTCTAGAAGGTTTTAGGACATAGAGTCCGAATATGACATTCGCAGCTGCCTAGACTCCCACTCTGAAAAAAGTTATGAGCGTTTTTCAAAGCTTCGCGAAAAGGTAAGGGGACCCATCAGCCAATTTTCAGGGTGTGTTGAGAATGCTTTGGGGATTTCGCTAAAAACGTGTACGTAGGGTAATTTGAGGTGCTGAACACGAATTTCGGGCTCGCTTATCAAAATTCGGAAGTTTACGGTAGGTTACGGTAGGTAACATGCCATTAAGGAAGCAAGACCTATCTTAATATTTAAAAAAAAATCGATTAATGAACATCAAATTCGTATTCAGCACCCCAAATAACTCCCAAATAGAAATTTTGAGTCAAATCTGAGACTTTGATCAAGCTACCGTATACCCACCGTTATCTACCATGAGCTGATAAAATCGATAAACGGATTTCCGATTGGTGTTGAGCACTTCAAATGATCCCCCAAAAAAACGATTTGAGCTACAACTATTGTAGCAGTCCAGAAGTCTTCAAAAATCGCCTTTTGCCGTCAAAGTTTCCTCCCAATGGAAGGTTTTGAACGAATTCAGTCGAAAACTTTCAAAAGTCGACAAATAAACATCAGATTCATGATCAGCACCCCATATAACCCTCCTAGGGGAATTTCAAGTCAAATCTGAAATATTTTTCTCGAACGCTTTCTAAACCCCTTTTGTTGGTATGGGCTCAACCGGAAATCCATAAAAGTGGAAACTGCTATCATTCTAAGCAAAGTTAGGTAAATGCGCTTTCACCCTAACGTCGGCCAGAGAGGTTTTTTTGGGCGCTGAATACGATTATGAGGTCCGTTTCCTGAATTTCGAAAGGATACTGCGCGTTTTGAAGGGTACAGTAGGTAAGAAGATCAGCGGAGAAATGCCTATAGCATTTTCAGAGTGATTCTAGACAGCTGCGGAGGGCCTACTCGAAATTCACATCCAAAAATGATTCTAGGAAAATACATTTATTCAATTTGGAATGGCCTCTCTGAACAAAAAGAGTTTTGTGTTAGATCCAGTATACACTCTAAGCAGAAAAGGTTGAGGTTGCGAAGCTGATAGACGCGTACGGTCTTACTCTCAACGCAAGCGCTATTCGAAGCGCTGAAAACGAGAAAAATCAGCCGTATTCGAGCAAACAATCTAAGGGTGATGTATTTAAGGGCGGGGTTCGGAGAACAAGTGGGCGGGATCCTAACGCTTTGCTGATCCAAGATTCTTGAATTACGGTAATTTTTGCTCGTTTTAGGCGCTTCCAATGGCGTATGCGTTTTGTTACAGGTCGTATAAGTCTATTATAGTCGCTATCTATCACTTTTGCTAGCATACTATGTGCTGCGTTCACGTGAGATAAGAGCTGACGCGGCGTGATCCAATTCACGCTCACATACTTTGCATTTTTGGAGGAATTTTGCAGAACCTCACACCGGAATATTTTTGACTCATATTGATCCTTTCAAAATCTTAACATTTCTTGTGCACGACCGCCTGGAAACTCAGGAAAAGTGCTATGTGCGCGCTCATTCAGACATCATGAACTTTTTGTGATGAATTCAACTTCAAGTTTAGCCTAGCTCGCTCATTTTGAGCCGGTCGGAGTAAGGCTTCTCAGGCTTATCATGTCTCAACCTCCCTCTCACTGTTAAGTTTTTCCATGACCGACCGCTCCGCTGCTTGCTCCGACCGGACTCATCCGAGCAAGCTAGTCTTTATGCACTGCCTGTTAACATACAGGGGAAGTATACAGAGCGTATGTAAAACTTTGCAACAGCCCGCCCCGAGCAGCTGGCTCTAAAAAGTTATGAGCGTTTTTAAAATTTCGCAGAAATGTACGGGGTACCCATCAGAATTTTTTAAGGGTGTTTTGAGAAAAAAAAATCGGATTCTGCTCAAAACATGCATGTAGGGGTAATCTAGGGTGCTGAAAACGAATCTGGGGTCTGCTTATCGAAATTCTGAGGTTTAGTGTAGGTTACGGTGGGCAATATGCCATGTAGGGGGCAAAGTCTATCTTGAAGGCAGTGTTTACGATAAACTTCATCCTCGAATTTTCCATGACAAACGCTTCTCGTGGCTCTCAGAAGCAGAACAGCGTCGAAGAAACGGGACGAATAGCTACCTAAGAGCCGCAAAATTTCTTACAAGGGAACCACAATTAGTCATAGTGACCATTCCAAATGAAATGTACTTTTCTAGAACCATTTTCGGACGAGAAGTTCGAATATGCCCATCGCAGCTGCCTAGACCCACTCTGAAAAAAGTTATAGGCATTTTTTCTCCGATTTGCGTACTTATTGTACCCTCCAAAAAGTGCATTATTCGCTCTGTGAGGTTATTTGGGGCGCTGATCACGAACCTGAGACTCATTTATCGATTTTCCGAAGTTTTCGACTGTATTCGTTCACATATTCCCATCGGGGGAGAATTTGATGGCAAATTGCGACTTTTGACGATTTCCGGAATGTGACTACAGATGTGGCTCAAATCGTTCTTCTGGAGGTTATTTGGAGTGCTGAACACGAATCTGATGTCGGTTTATCGATTTTTGGCAGCTTACGGTAGATTACGGTGGGTATACGGTAGTTTGGTCAAAGTCTCAGATTTGTCTCAAAGTTTCTATGTGGGGGTTATTTGGGGTGCTGAATACGGATTTGATGTCCATTCGTCGATTATCGGAATATTGAGATAGGTTTTGTCTCCTAAATGGCATGTTACCTACCGTAACCTACAGTAAACCTTAAAATTTGGGCAAGCAAACCCCAGACTCGTGTTCAGCATCCCAGATTACCCTTCCATACATGTTTTTAGCGAAATCAGGAGAAAAATTTAAAAACACCCTAAAAATTCCATGGGGGGTAGGTACCCTTACCTTGCCGCAAAGCTTCAAAAAACGCTCATAACTTTTTTCAGAGTGGATCTAGGCAGCTGCGATGGGCATATTCGAACTTTTCGTCCGAAAACGGTTCTAGAAAAGTACATTTCATTTGGAATGGTCACTATGACTTATAGTGGTTCCCTTGTTAGAAAAGTGGGCAAACCCTGCCGCTTTGGGAAAGTCCGGCCCCTTTCCGCCCCTCGACGTGAACAATGGAACACACGAGATTGTGAGATGAGCGATGGTTTCCGAACAAAAGCCCCGTTCTTCCCTTCATTCTCAACTTCTCTCCTTACTCAGGTCAGTTCGCTTGCATTGGCTGCAAAAGACGAAACTTAAAAGCGTCGGGCTACTCGTCCAACATGCTTCACTAGCTCAATTTTTGAGGGACCATAACTCCATTCACAGAAGGTCTTGCACGATCCCAGAGAGATCATTGGAATCAGAACGGGACCGTTTCAAGATAGCCGAAAAAACAGAGAAGGGAATTTCATCGTGAACACTGCCTTTAATCGTTCGAAAACCTGCAATTGGACATCAAATTCGTATTTACCACCACGATGAATGCCCGGATACAAACTTTGAGACAAAGGAAATCGAAAAATAAACCTCAGATTCGTGATCAGCGCTCCGAAAAACTTCGCTGGGAGGATTTTAGGTCAAATCTGGAGCAATAGTCTGAAGCGCTATTTGATATAAGTCAACGCTCATCCGGAAATCCGTAAAAGTCCAAAATGCACTACAAAGTGTCTCTACAAAGTCCGGAAAATACGCTCCCACCCGAATTTCGCTAAGGGGGTTGTTTTCGGCGCTGCACACAAAAAAGAGGTTCCTTTTCAGATTTTCGAAGCTTTACTGAGCGTTTTGGATTATACAAACAGTCCAAAACGACCGTTTTTGGCTCATAACTTCTCGGAACCAGCGGCTTGGGACGGGATACTGCGCAGTTTTACTATACAGTGCGTTTCATTGTTTATGAACAACCTACTTTTCAACTACAATATACTCCAGCTTGCCGCTGGGGATTTTTCACTAACATACAGGCCATAAAACGGCCAATGTCTCACCGTAGACTGCGTACCACGCGCTGCGCAACCGCACGTGCGTCGGAAGCAGACGAGTTTTGGCCGCCGCGCGACTAGTTTCGGGCGCCGCGCGGCGGCCGAAACGTCGCGCGGCGGCCAAAACCCGTCTGCTTCCGACGCGCGTGCGGTTGCGCAGCGCGTGGTACGCAGTCGACGGTGAGACATTGGCCGTTTTATGGCCTGTAAGCGTATTCAGGGTGTCAAAAAACTTACATATACATGTCATCAGAATATTAACTATTTCTGAACTTTTTTTATAAAAATTTACAACAAATTTGTCGATTTTCGACCGTTTCATTGTTTATGAACACTTCCTACTAACAATGTTTAAAACAATTCCCCGTTTCAACCTACCTATATAGGTGAGTCGAGAATAACGAGGTATTTCTTGTCTCAATATGGCGCGCGGCTGTCGACTCTATACTGTGGAGAAAGCTCAGATCAGAGCCCTTAAAGATGGCGGCTTGGGGCCACGTCATATCGCCGCCCAAATTGAAAGAAGCCCTGGCGTCGTTTACACTTATTTGAAAGATAAAGACGCCTACGAACACAATTCATCTTGGGGACGTGTGCGGAAGCTCTCCCGAAGGGGCGAACGTCAGATTTGCAAGCGAATATCCAACAACATGGCTAGTGTAAATCAAGTACGTGCAGAATTGAGATTGCCTGTATCGAAGTCTACCGTCTGGAGGGCTATTAAACGAAGCGGAAACATTGTGAGAGAGAAAATGCAGAAGGCTCCACACAATACTTGGGCAAAACTGTAAAAATTTTCGAATTTTCGAATATATTCGAAAATCAAATTTATCGAATTTCAAATTTTAGAACACATTCGAAAATCAAATTTTTCGAATTTCGAATATTTTCGAAAAACTGATTTTTAGAATTTCAAATTTTCGAATATATTCGAAAAACTGATTTTTCGAATTTCAAATTTTCGAATATATTCGACAATCAAATTTTTCGAATTTCAAATTTTCGAATAAATTCGAAAATGGTATTTTTCGAATTTCGAATTTTCGAATACATTCGAAAAAGTGATTTTTCGAATTTCAAATTTTCGAATATATTCGAAAATCAAACTTTTCGAATTTAAAATTTTCGAATAAACTCGAAAATGGAATTTTTCAAATTTCGCATTTTCGAATATATTCGAAAAACTGATTTTTCGAATTTCGCATTCTCGAGTATATTCGAAAATCAAAATTTTCGAATTTTGGAATAATTTTTTCGAATAATTTTTTATATTTTTCGTATAAATTTTCTCGAATTCACAAACGATAGTCGGATTTTAAAAATTAGTTTTGAGCTGTCATTTACTGTGACTATCTTTTTGTAGAAATATTCATCGGCCTACCACAATGCTAGGCGCTATTCTTAGTGACGCGTCACGCGTCACTATGAATGGCGCGTGACGCGCGGGCGCGGCGTTGATGTAATAATAGCCGGACGCCTCGCCCACGCTCCACGCGCGTGACGCCCGTTCCGCCAAGGTGGCGGCCGTGACAACTTGTTTGTCATTTTCTTTATTAATCCGTCTTCAATTTTTTTTTGTTTAATAATAATTAATTTAAGTGCTATCTTCTGCTACTATGATAGTGTTCGCAAGTACAGATTTTGCTTGCTCGGCAAAGTTAGGACCCATTCTGATCCGCTCCGCCATAGCGTCGCCGCTGGAGCATTCATAGTCTCTGCAAGCGCGTCACGCGCGTTTAGCACAACACGCTTGGCTTCAGACGAGACTTGAACACCACTATCCCTTTCCGGGAAAGCGCCTTCCCGCAACCAAGCGCCGAGACCCTAGCGCCGCTTTCAAGACCTACTTCTACGCCACGGAGCGGCCTAGGCAAATTTGCTGCCGCCGAGCTTGCACGACTTCAGGTGATGGGCAGGGCTGAACACTCGAGCTTGAAACCCTTACGCCCTTTTGCCGCCGCGGAAAAATGCCGCTTTTGAACTACAATGAAGCCAGTGTTTTGGATTACTAGAAAATTAACCGGAAGTTGGCAACTTCTTTGCACATGAGATTGCTAGCGAATCGATTGGCGATCGGAACTGGTAACGAGACATTAAAGCGCGGCAAACGCCGATATAGCGGTAATAACGATCGAGAACGTTCTCTCCGCCACCGCCGCATTTTATCATTTTTCTTAAAGAGCGGCATTTGACGCGGCAACAAAGGTATGAAAAGGGCGTTAGGCCAATAGTATAGTTTTGCGACACGAGGTCGCGTCGCTCTGCAGAGCGACAGCGACCGCCTCCCGCCCTTTAACTCCGTCGATGTGGCAATGCGCTGCACAGTGACAGCGACAGTGGCAACGACAGGCATAGACACATTTGCAGTATGTCAGCCCTCGACGACACGTCGCTGCGACGGACACGCGACAATGCTGGTCCCGCATTTGTGCTAAATGCCATGACTATCGCTCATGGCAGCGACAATGTATACCATTGACCTTAGGCGACGTTTATACTCCTGCCGCCGAGCGGCGCGGCGAAGTGCAATCCTACAATATCGATCGTGCCGCGCCGCGTGATCAATATTACAGGAATGCACTTCGCCGCGCCTCTCGGCTGCGGAAGTATAAACGACTCCTAATACCGATCGTGCCGCGCCGCGACGGGCTGCGCGTAACTGAATTTTTCAATTTCGTAAATCGTAAATCGTAAGTTTTCAAATTCCTCGTGATTCGCAAATCGTAATTCACAAGGCCTGAGCAAAACCAAACATTTCCAGCCGCAAAGACCACTCCTAGCTAATGTTTTTGGAGTAGTCATTGTAGATTAGTGAGCTCAATCGCTCCCGTCCGTATTTCAAGAAACTGTTTCTCCGGAACGGGAGGGTTTTGAAAGCTAAAATCCTGGTAGTGTCCATATCTGCCTGACAGCTACATAATAAATGCGAAAACGAGAGAAAAACGGTTTCCGTTGGCTGGCCTTTCAAGCCAGCCTATCCCACCAATGGAGCACCTTGTACGGTGACGCAATATTTCACACGATCCAAGCGTGTGAGAACGGCAAATCGGGCGTGGGGTGAATAGGCCAAGATGGTGCTTTGATAGAGTGTGCTTTCAAAGGTTGAATAGAAAAAAAAGCACTTCTATTGAAATGATGATTGTGCATTTCGATTATTCGAACTTCAAAAAATCGAATACGCTCTTAAAAATATTCGAATTTCGAATATTATTCGAAAGTCTGTTTTTGAAATATTCGAATTTCGAATACTGATCGAAAGCCTGTTCTTGAAATATTCGAATTTCGAATATTATTCGAAACCGATTTCTACGAATTATTCGAATTTCGAATATTATTTGAAAGCCCGTTTTGGAAATATTTGAATTTCGAATATTATTCGAAAACCAAAATTTTCGAATTTCGAATTTTGAAAGACTCGAAATTCGAAAAATGATTCGAAGATTTTTTGAATAATATAATTCGGTCCGAAGTATACTCCACACCTCACTAGTTCCCACAGGACCGCTCGTCTTCAATTCGCGCGAGAGAACATGGCGACCGATTGGGATAAGGTGAGGCCGTAGATAGAGTAAAGGTCAGCTCAGTTTATGTTAACGAGAAGTTGATTTCTGGTGTTCAGGTGGTCTTCTCAGACGAAAAGAAAATCAACTTGGATGGCCCTGATGGTGTGAGGTCCTACTGGCGTGACCTAAGGAAGGAGCCCAGTTACTTCAGTAGGCGGAACTTCGGCGGTGGCTCTTTGAAGGTGTGGGGGGGGCATTTAGTTGCGAGAATACGCTCGACCTAGCCTTCGTATCCTGTCGCATGGACTCAGATGAGTATAAGGAAGTGTTGGAGCATCACCTTCTGCCGTTTTTGGGAGGTCGCAGATGGAGAAACTTCACTTTTCAACAGAATAACGCAAGCGTGCACCGTAGCAGAGCGACTTCCTCTTGTCTTCGTGAGCACAGAACCAAAGTTATGGGCTGGCCAGCATGTAGCCCTGACTTGAATCCCATGGAGAACCTGTGAGGTATCATCGTGCGCAAAGTGTACGCCAACTGCACGCAATTTCTCTCGATTGATGAGCTCAGAACTGCGATCCTCGAAGCATGAAGTGAAATCGACCCCGTGGTACTGCGTAACCTAGCGAAGAGCATGCCAGCTCGGCTTTTTGAAGTAGCCATGAAACTTGGAGCTCATGTAGACTCCTAATTAGTGCGTAGGTATTATGCTTGAAGAATAAATTGTTTTGAAACTTGAATGTTCATAAACAATGAAACGGTCGAAAATCGACAAATTTGTTGTAAATTTTTATAAAAAAACTTCTCAAATAGGTAATATTCTGATGACAAGTATATATATAGGTTTTTCGACACCCTGAATACGCTCATGCTAGTGAAAAATGCCCAGCTCCAAGCTGGAGAATAATATAGTTGAAAAGTAGGTTGTTCATAAACAATGAAACGCACTGTAGATGCCCAAGAGGTACGAACAATACAAATCGTTTCTGCAGATCCGACATATGCTTTGTATACTTCCCTTGTTATTGGTTTCAACACACCAATTTATCTAAAGGTTTATTTTCTAATTTACTAGCACACAAATACGTACTACGTAGTGACTGCTTCTAATGACGTAGACGTCTCCTTCTCCTTCCTCGACTTTTCTTATTGACTCTGATGAATTTTCTTCTCTGGTTCGCAAGAGAATCGAAAGCGATTCCAACACCGCCAAATGAGTCCGGCGGTGGCACTCCACGATAGCCTTCCATCACAGCTGGCCGACCGGTAGTCACAGCTTCGGCGGGTGGTTCTGGCGCATCTGATGACTGTTGGCTCGAGTTCGGCTCTGCTACAACTTCACCACCACCGTTCTTCTGCAAATCGGCAACACCTTCTGCGAACGGTTTGCTGGTGTATCCCGTTTTTTCAATAGTGGCAACTTCATCGTCTGCATTGTCAGCGCCACCACCTGCATCTTCTGGCATGCCCTGAGTTCTTGGCGGACAACGACAGTATTCAGCGTCGGGTCCAGGCTCGCCATCAGGGCCAGGTTCTCCTGGCGGTCCTGAGGTACCTGGACTTCCTGGATTACCTGCAGGACCTTCATCCCCTTCTGGTCCAGGCTGACCTGGAGAAGTCGGTGGTGCATCCTCACCATCTGGCCCGGGTGGGCCAGGTGGTCCTGCCGGTCCAGGTGGTCCAGGCATGTCAGTAGTCATCTGCCCATCAGCGCCTGGCTCACCGTCTTCTCCAGGCATTCCCGCCGCACCATCTTCTCCAGGTGGCCCAGGTTCGCCTGGAGGTCCCACCGGTCCTTCTTCTTCCTCACCAGGTTCACCATCTGGCCCGGGATTTCCTCGCAGGCCACCATCACCATCCTTACCAGGTGGACCAGGCGGTCCAGCCGGGCAGATCATGCAGCTTTTATTCATTGCGTCGTCTGCACTGTCACCGGGACTGAGACCTGGCTTGCCATCATCACCAGGTGCTCCCGGTTCGCCATCTTCACCATCATTCCCCGGTGGCCCAATAGGTCCTCGCGGGCATTTCGCGGAGTATTTGGAGCAGTTACAAGGTGCCTGCCTTTTGGTGCGTGGCCCCTGGAGTTCCTTCTGCAGCTTGCTCCATGTTTGGTCGTAATCGGCCTGGAAAAAAGGTTAAGTTAGACTTCACGCTGCAAAAAAAACACCTAGAATTCAAAAAACGTTAAAAAAAACCAATTTTTTTTTCGGTATTATTTCTACTGTAGCCTGCCGTAGCCCACTGACAAACTGGAGGTGATTGTGTAGTTTCTGCCACTTCCGTGCATTAGACACAATTTTGGACGCGAAACTTTGCAGTTAAACATTATGAGCAGGTCCCTACTCAACAGAAATTATTTTGTTAGTTATCGATCATTCCGTCAGAAAATCGATATTTCCAACTCTCACGATTCTCAAGAAAAAATCATCGATAATTCGCAAAAACAATGTCTATTGAGTAGAGGCTAGCCTACAACACTAAACTTCAAAGCTTCTCGATCAAAGCTGGTCTTATAGGGCAGAAAAGACCGAAAATGTAAGCTCTCAAAAAGAAAACCCCGAAAAATTAATATACTACAAGGTTGCTGAGTTGAATACAAAACTTAGGTGTCAGGCAGGAATCGAACCCGCATTGCATTGCTTACCGGGCGAGAGTGCTACCATTACACTAGCGACACCCCATTCTGCACTCCTCAGCTATTCACACATTAACTGTGTAGGCACAACAGCAATCACCCGTTAACGGGTATGATCTGTTAAGCACAAATCGGCATTAAATCCAGTTGAGCTGAGGCCTTTTTAAAGGCAGTGTTCACGATAATCTTCAATTCTGAGATTATTCGCTATATTGATTAAGTGGCCTCCGGGTAGCACTAAAATCACGTATAAATTGAGAAACACGCACCAGAAGTACACAAGATATTTAAGTATCAGCCCGCCTCTTGAGTATCACAGGAACTGTTTGTTGTGACAATGAACTCTTTTGTGGACCCGTTCTTTGCAATTCTATACTCTCTATTGCTCCGTTCTTTCTTTAGGGCCCTAACTACTCCTGCTTTGCTTGAAATAATCTCCTATTTCCGATTGACCCAATTTTCCATCGGTCACAACCACCATGAACATGTTCATCCAACCGGACAGCTACTCCATGTTATAGAATAATGTCACTGAAATACGACGTTTTAGTGCGTTTCACGCCGTTTCTTCGCAGTTCTGGTGACACTTGTAGGTCAACGCATTTTTTGAGTGAAAAACTCGGGGACGAAAATCATCGTGAACACTGCCTTTAAAGCAAAAACTTGATGTTTTTGAATATTTAATGCTTATATGTGATGCCACGTCACGTATTATATCTCATGCCATAAAAATGCATTATATTCAAGAACATGAAAAATCGATAGTCATGGCCGTGAGGAATTTCCGCTAACGCTGTTACCAGGCTCTTATATAGTTCAAATATCCTATCTACCTTAGCAGCTACGGTGGTTCGCTTCAACGTAAACAGAAGATCTTGAAGCAGGGTCAAGTAACCCGTTAGAGACAGCATACACGCTCGTAAACGTTATTGAGGTGACTACGGTAATAGAATAGGATAGCTCTGAACACAACGCCTACGCATTTTGAAGCGTCAAAAACGACCTACAATGCCGCTACACGAATGAGAAGTTGGCCCCGCCCCTGTATTCACCCGCCCCTTGTGGTTGCGTCCTCTTTCGAAACAAAAGTGCTGGGGCTAGGCGCTAGGCCTTTTCCACCGTCGTCGATGTATGTAGTTAATTTTGAGTACCTATTCCATCCCCCGCAAATATCGCCGATGGTGGGAATGGTCCACTATCCCCGTTTTGGAGGAGGACGCGAATACAGGGGGCGGAGAAATACAGGGCGGGGCCAACTTCTCACTCGTGTAGCGTCAATGTAGGTCGTTTTTGACGCTGCAAAATGCGTAGGCGTTGTGCTCAGAGCCATACTATTCTGTTACCGTAGTTAGCTCAATCAAGTTAACGAGCGTGAATGCTGCCTTTGAACAAAGTCCGTTCAACGTTGCGACCCCCTCTCTAACGATGACCTTGCTAGATGCAAGGTTGACTCCGCTCACTTTGCTGCGGGCGAATTCTTGTCAAAATTGCAGTTGTTCAAATAGTGAAAACAAAACGGTTTTTTGGGGCCTTCTAGTGTCATCTAATTTACACCGATGGGCCGCAAATCAGCGGTTGGGTAAAGTAGACCCAGTAACGAAGGTGAAAAAAGCAAAGTCGCTCATGTAGAGAGGAATAAAGAAAATTGCCCGTCGGAAAAACTGGTGTAAAAAGGCCTTTCTGTGCAATCGGCCTTATCGACCCTAGTCTTGACTTTTGGAGGGTGGCAGTCAAACAGAAGGTCCATCTACCGAATGGTTATCGAAAACTGTTCTCATGGGACTGTCCGCCCACGCGGTCGGCATGCGTGTGGAGCGGCCGTCGCATAGGCATTATTTTGGATGAGCTGCAAACAGCTGGGTGAGATAACATTCACCATTCGTCTAGTATTCCTGTTAATCGATTTCCAACTCTGAAATGCCTTCGCGAAAACCGTTTGACAACACGCCGACCGCGTTGGCGGCCAGTCTCTTCCGGACGGACTTTAACTGAACTTTAAAAATGCTTTTTCGCGATTTTCTACGTCACCATGTGGTGAAAACAGTGATTTGAGAAATCCCGAAAAAAAAAATTGGAAAAAATCCAGCTATTGTAGTTTTCGGTAACGGCTCACTATTTGCACCTCCTCAAAATGAAAACCGAAGCTGTAAAGGCCATTTGGGAAAAGCGGTCTCCAACACCACTTTTTCCAAAGGGCATTTTTCCTATTTCTCACTCCACATGAGCGGCTTTGCGTTTTTCTACTTTATTACTGAGTCTTTTTCACTGAACCGCTGATTTACAGCCCTTAAACGAATTTTATATGACCATGGAAGGCCCCCAAAAACCATTTTTCGCTATTAAAGACAGTGTTCACGATAAAAAACGTTTTTCTGTTTTTCCGCCTATCTTGAAACCGCTCCCATGTTGATTTCAATGATGTCCCTGGACTCGTATACAAGACCCCTGGAAACGGAGTTATGGCCCCTCAAAATTCAGCTAGGGAAGCATTGTGGACGAGTTGTCCGGGGCATGTAACTCCCGTTGTGTGCGAGCTGACCTGAGTAAAGAAAGGCGTTGAGAATGGGGGGAAGAACGGGGCTTTTAATCTAAAACCATCGCTCATCTAACCACGAATTCAGGGCAACCGTTATAGGACGTGGGTGGAGTGGCCCAATGGGTTGGCTGGCCCACGAGATTTTCACCCACTTACCGGCCGTTTTTCGTCACACTTCCGTTCTTACTCTTCTTAGAGGGACCCAAAGCTTACGTTTTAGCCAAAAAAACGTGCAACTTTTTCTTCGTGAACACTATACTTTTACATTTTTAGATTTTTTTCGAATATTCGACTTTTCGAATAATTCGGGATTTTGAACATTTCGAATATTCGACTTTTCGAATAATTCGTGATTTTGTACTTTTCGAATATTTTACTTTTGGAATAATTCGGGATTTTAGCTTTCAGATATTCGACTTTTCGAATAATTCAGGGATTTTGAACATTTCAGATATTCGACTTTTCCGAATAATTCGTGATTTTGAACTTTTCAGAATATTCGACTTTTCGAATAATTCAGGATTTTGAGCTTTTCAGAATATTCGACTTTTCAGAATAATTCAGGGATTTTAAACATTTCGAATATTCGACTTTTCGAATAATTCGTGATTTTGAACTTTTCGAATATTCGTCTTTTCGAATAATTCGGGATTTTGAGCTTTTCGAATATTCGACTTTTCGAATAATTCGGGATTTTGAAGTTTTCGAATATTCGACTTTTTGAATAACTCGAAGTCGACTTTTTCAGTCGAATGACTTTTCGAATCATTCGATTCGGTCAAAGTATAGTGAACACTGCCTTTGAACAATTCCATTTTTGACGAGCATCAGGTGAAAAACAGGTCTGAACAACTCGTTGTTGTGTGAGAAACATTGTGTGGTGTAGCACAGTTAAAATCGAGGTAAAAATGAGTAGAAAAAATTGGGGGGTGCGAGTCCCACCCCCCCCCCAATATTTTTAAAGTTCCCTGGCGTCCCTCAACTTTGGAAAATTTGCAGTACTGCTTGACCCTGCCTTGAAGGTAACCCTGCTCAGTGGTCAAGGTAACATTTGAACTTAAGCACCTTATTCAAACACTAAAAAAATTTCGAAGGTAAAGGGAGCGTTTCATAGATGTTAGTTGGCGATTTTGGATGGTATAACACCCTTGGCCAGAAGCCTGACGATTTCACAAACTGACAAAATGAGTTCTTGCAGTTAGACACGTCACAGTACAACATGCAAGCAAGTTGGTCCTGAGTGGAATTAGAGCCGCGAAAAGCGAAAAAATTCCTCCCTCGGTGTGCAGAGATCTCCTATCCCGACGGGAATTTTTCGCTACAACCTAATGCATCAATAGGTGGTCCTAAATAAGTACAGTGCTTCTCTGGGCCGAATTCCGGTCCGCAGTTGCGTCTCGACACGCTTTGCGGCCGCGCGCATCCGAGTCGGAAAAGTTTCCAGAGCCGCAGCCGCCGACCTGTTGACTCTAGGTGGGTTTCAGAAACTGAGAAGTAAAGAAAATTGAAGAAAACTGTATAGAAAAGCCATATCGAGTCGGCTTTGGCGCTGGAAACTCGACTGACTCGAGCGCGTGAGGCCGCAAAGGGTGTTGAGATGCAATTGCGGACCGGAATTTAGCCCAGATAAGCACAGTAAGGTTCGCCTAGGAGGGCGTCTTGGTCCAAGTATCCTTGATAATAGTGGAAGACCGCAACCCACCGCTCCCACTTTTTTCCACAAACGGTGGGGTTGAAATGAGCCTAAACGCCCTACCTGAAGATTTTGAATGTCGTAATTGAACGACTTCTGGAAAGAGTCAAAGTCGGTGGTGAACTTGATCATGACAAGAATCAAGAGAAAGACCACCACCCCACAAGTGCCCAATGCGGGGCCAATATGGGATATATGGCTGCAACGGTTCATCTGAAAAGTCACGAATAACATAATAAGTACACTTCAAATATACAAATAGTCATAACTCACCTCATCAGATGAATTTCTCTTGTTGGAAAGTCGTCCAGCAACATTGTAAAGTGTGTAGCGTTTTTATATAGCCGGAAGCAGCCTGGGATCTGATCGTTTTTCGGAACTGAGCTGCGAGTAACGCGGCTAATCGAATTAGACCCTCAGATGATGTAACTTTCGAAAAATAACTGGTTTCGCACAGCAACAACCAACATGTAAGGGTCTGAAAGTGAGGTGCGTGGACCGCCTACTTAGTCTACTGAGCTAAAGCCTCGTTTGCCCTGAGGGACCGACCCGCCAACAGAAGTATTACTTTGATTAAATGATTTTGAAACGTCCATTTCCTCCGGGCTTACAAGGGAACCACAATAAGTCATAGTGACCATTCCAAATTAAAGGTACTTCTCTAGAACCATTTTTGGAAGAAAAGTTAGAATATGCCCGTCGCAGCTACCTAGACCCACTCTAAAAAAAGTTATAGGCATTTTTTCTCTGATTTTCGTACTTATTGTACCCTCCAAAAAGCGCGTTTTTTTTACGAAAATCCGGAAACGGACCTCATAATCGTGTTCAGCGCCCAAAATACCCCACTAAGCAAAGATAGGTTGAAGGAACATTTTCCAAACTTTGCGCAGACTAACAGCGTTTTGGACTTGTACGGAGTTCAGGTTGGGCGTTTATTTATACCAATTAGGAGGCTCTCGAAGCGTTTCAGAAAAATATTCCAGATTTGACTGAAAATTCCCTCTGGAGAGTTATTCGGGGTGCTGATCACGAATCTTAGGTTCATTCATCGATTTTCCGAATTTTTCGACTGTACCCATCGGGGGAGAATTTGATGGCGAATCGCAACTTTTGACGATTTCTGGAGCGCTTCTATAAAATATGCTCAAATATCAGTTCTCTGGGGGATATTTGGAGTGCTGAACACGAATCTGATGTCGGTTCATCAATTTTTGACAGCTTACAGTGGATTACGGTGTGTATACGGTAGTTCGGTCAAGGTCTCAGATTTGTCTCAAAGTTTCTATGTGGGGGTTATTTGGGGTGCTGAATACGAATTTGATGCCAATTTGTCTGTTATCGGAATATTGAGGTAGGTTTCGCCTCCTAGATGGCATCTTACCTACCGTAACCTACAGTTAATCTTAAAATCCGGGCAAGAAAGCCCCAGATTCGTGTTCAGCACCCCGGATTACCCCTACATACATGTTTTTAGCGAAATCAGGAGCAAATTTTAAAAACACCCTAAAAATTCCATGTACGTACCTTACCTTGCCGCGGAGCGTTAAAAAACGCTCATAGCTTTTTTTCAGAGTGGGTCTAGGCAGCTGCGATGGGCATATTTGGACTTTTCGTCCGAAAATGGTTTCAGAAAAGCACATTTCATTTCGAATGGTCACTACGACTTATTGTGGTTCCCTTGCTAAACATCTTTCTGAGTCTCCTGCCTATTGTAATTGCGCAATCAATAACTTTCAGTTTAATTCAAGTGCTTGGAATTATGATAATCAAGTAATAGCCTTTCAAACAATTAACCACAGAAAATTCAAGAAGCAAAAGCAAGTCACATGCGGGTTGCATTGCTCAGTTTCGTAACAAATTGAATAGCGATAAGGATTTAACTGAACCCTCCTTGCAGTTAACATCGGCATGAATCCGGAAGAGACTTTGCGTTCCCCATTGGAGGTTGGCGCAAACCCGGTGCACCTATGTTATAGCACATGGCACCGAGTTTGCGCCAACCTTCAATAGTGAACGCGAAGTCTCTTCCGGATCCATGCCGACGTTACATACTTGAAATAACTGGCATTGGAGTATGAAAGGCTTGACGCCACACCCACGCGATACGCGCGCATAGCTTTGTTGGGTGGAGCCATGTACTCCACCGACCTTCACCCCTAGGGCAGGTGAAGTGGGGAACCTTCACCATTGGGAAAACCGGTGACAACCGGTGAAACACCCCGAAAAAGAATGAAAGTGACCCAACACTCATGCAAGTCAATTTTAAGATTGGGTGGGTGTCACTGCCGTTTTTTTGCCACATTTTTTTTTACCCTAAAAAATAGCTCTTTGGTGAAGGTTGTTTTAGGAATTCACATAAAATTCTGCATCGATTAGCGTTTTTAGTTTTTAAAAATTCGTTCCCCTTCTACCAGCCGATTTCAGTTTATAAAGTTCATTTTTTTCGCCTGAAGTTATAGGTTTTTCGTCCATAACTTTTTTGTGCTTGAAGATAGATTTTCGGTGAAGGTTGTTTTCAAAATCTCGATGGAGTTCTGCGTCGACTAGTGTTTGAAGTTTTGAAAAATATTTTCTCGATCCTTCAGCCTAATTCATCTTACGAAACACCGGTTTTTCGCCTATAACTCTTTAACCGTTAAAGACAGGGTTTTGGTGAAGATTGTTTTTGCAATCCACGTAAAATTCTGCGTCGAAAGACATATCGGGCTCCTAACTTTGCTTGCTCCATAAGCCAGCCAGGTCGGTGGAGCCGAGCTCCATAGTTACCTCCACAGGGTGCTCTCGCCTCTATGGTTTAAATGAGAGACGCAGAGTCCTGCTGGAGCCAACACCGAGGCTCTGCTCCTGGATGGCCTATGGGGCGAGCAAAGTTAGGAGCCCGATATATCACTCGACGCAGAATTTTACGTGGATTTCAGAAACAATCTTCACCAAAACCCTATCTTCAACGGTTAAAGAGTTATAGGCGAAAAACCGGTGCTTCCTAAAATGAATTAGGCTGAAGGATCGAGAAAATATTTTACCAAACTGAAAACACTAGTCGACGCAGAACTCCATCGAGATTTTGAAAACAGCCTTCACCGAAAATCTATCTTCAAGCACAAAAAAGTTATGGACGAAAAACCGATAATTTCATGCGAAAAAAATGCACTTTATGTAACTGAAATCGGCTGAAAAAAAGGGTATGTATTTTTAGAAAATGAATACGCTCTTCGATGCATAATTCTATGGGAATTCCGAAAACAACCTTCACCAAAGGGCTATCTTTTAGGGTAAAAAAGTTATGGACGAAAAACTGATTGCTTTGGTGAAAGAAACGTTACTTCATAACTTGAAATCAGCTAAGAGACTGGAAAGTATTTTTCTCAACATGAAAACATTATTCGACGCAAAATTTCATGGAGACTTTGGAAACAGTTCCGTTCCAAGATTTATCTTAAAGGGCAAAACTTTTATGAGTGAAGAACGGGTAGTATTTCAAAAATCCCTTGGAAAAATTTTCCGAAATTTTTGACTCTAAGACAGCTCAAAAGAAAATTTTCATGACCTGGGCCGATCATTTCATCAAGAATAGTGAATTTCTAAAGGAAGTCATCTATTGAATTTTTTTTCAAAATTGAATCAAAAATAAAAATATATTGAATGCAAGAAAAAGAGGATTAAAAAAACGTCAAAATTTGGAATTGCAAGTCTATAGGGAACCTTCATCATTCCCCACTCAGGTATACTAAACAACCCTCACCTCTCGGACCGCTGTCTCCACCCCCAACGAACCTACGATGCAGGGGCGAATGTGAGGTCAAACTGACGGCTGGGAGTTTGAACGGAAGTTGTCGGGACCTACGCCGAAGTCGATCGTTTCGCCCCTCGAGCGATCGAACGCTGTTCCGATTGCTATTAGGCTGGGGTCGGACCCGATGGGTGCCTGAGAAGGGATGGTGGAACAGTCCTTAGATAAAGGTCCAGTAGGTGTGAATAGCTTGCCGAAGTGTGGTGAGGGAGGTCGTGAAAATTTTCATGGAAAAAAGTACATGATTTTTTTTAGATCAAAACGTACTAGAATTCGTAGAAATTCGTTTTGCGAATCAAATTCGAAACTGCAACGGTCTACAACCTGACAAGAGGCAATTCCAAGTTCATCCAACTGTTTCTAAGCCCGTCATGGGCCAAATTTCGCTGTGCTTCGTCTAAAAAACCAACTGTAGGACGTACGACCCCATTAAAAATAAAATTTTCAACTTCAAAAGAAAACTGAAATCTTTATAGAATTCACCATAAATGGTCAAAGTTTCATTTTAAATTGACACTGTGGTGTAGAAGAATTTGTAGGAGGTAAGGTGGTGTATGTATGTAATTGAACGGTGTATTGAAAAATTGAAAAGCACTTTCCAATAGTTTTTTTTTATGAAATACCTTGTGTTGCTCAAAATCCGTCACTTTAACTATTCCGAGACTACAGATCAACTCGAATTTTACACGAAAAATTCTGAAAAGAAACCGATTAGTGTGTCCTTTTCTACCAGGTTGTTCAATAAGTTTTGTCGTTCGATAAGAAATGGCAATGCTACTAGCTCAATTTTTTTTGTTTTGTAGGTACACTCTTCATATGGACATATGTGAAGTTTCATTTCAATCTGTCAATTCATTCTTTGTTTACAAGCCATTTAGTGTCGCCCCGCCACAGCAATGGAAAAAATTGAATATCGTTCAGTGACAAATTTCTTATTTTTGGAAGATGTAGCACCAAAAGAAATTCACGAACAAATGGTAAAAGTGTATAATGATTGTTCACCTACAATTAGAACAGTAGAAAGATGGGTTGCTGAATTTAAACGTGGTCGTACAAGTCTTGAAGAGGATCCACGTGAAGGACGTCCAAAAAGCACATCAACACGAGAAATCATAGCCAAAATACAGGATTTGGTCTTGGAAGATTGTCGATTGACTGAGAAAGATTCAGTAGAGGCTCTACACATCTCGTTAGGCAGTGTGAGCCATATTTTAAGTGAAATTTTGGGTTTTAGAGAGCTGTGTGCACAATGGGTGCCGCGTTCGCTAACAATGGAACAAAAACACATTTGAATGCGACTTTCTCAGCAACATTTGTAGCGTTTTAAAAGAATAAAGTGGATTTTGTTTGTCGATTCATCACGATGGATGAGACTTGGGTCTACCACCATGAGCCTAAATCAAAACAAGAGGCTAAGGCGGGTATCATACTTCCCGCGACCAGCGACAGCGATAGTGTATATTACGCATATCGATTTTCGGTCGATACTGATGGTAAACATTGCGTCGTGTCGCTCGTCGCTGGAGGTATGACCCCGGCCTAAAGAGTTATGTGAACCTGGTTGTTCGGCTTCGAAATGAGTTCGTGTCCGAAAGTCGGCCAAGAAGGTTATGGCATCACTTTTTTGGGATGCGGGAGGAATTTTGTTTGTGGACCACTTGCAAACTGGTAAAACAATTATTTCTGGATATTATTGCAACCTTTTGGACCAGTTGAAGGAGAAAATTTGAGTTCCCATTTCAAATCTTATAAGGTCGTCCCTGATACAGTCCGGAGCCATATATTTTTCCATCTCTTCTTTTTTTGCTTCACCTTACGAGTTCCTCCTACATTACTAAACTAAGGGTCGTGCCAGATGACCCGAGCTGGGAACGTATTTGCCTTCATCTACACTTATCAAGCATTGCTACATCGAAACTGTATTAAGACAACTCGCCCAGATACCTAACTGTGGTCGGAGGACCTCTATGCATCCTAGGAAGCCGCATGGGTAGGGCCGCTCTTACAACAATCTTTACAACAGTATACGGATTAGAATGAATTCTTTTTCTCAACATGAGAAACTGATGGTTTCAGTTTTCTGGCACTATATCAATTCTTTCTTACTGCCCCCTCTCTACCATTAGAGGCTCCAAACTTTAACTAGGGTCGCCCTCCGAAAATTTGGTGATGAAGCAATGATCTTGCGTCCGCTGTTGAATTTTTACGCTGAGCTTTTGCTTGTTTTTAATTGCATTTGTGTTTTTCCCGAGGTTTTATCCATTGTTTTCGATGTTGTTGAGCGCGTCGGCAACTACGTATAATAAATAAAATAAATAAATAAATAAAATTCGTGAAAAAAGACACGGTTTGCAGAAGAAAAAAATCCTTTTTTATCAGGACAATGCACCTTGTCAGAAGAGCATTTTGACAATGACTAAAATCCATGACCTAAAGCTTGAATTGTTGGAGCATCCACAGTGTTCACCAGATTTGGCCCCCAGCGACTTCCATTTGTTTCCAGAACTCAAAAAGTTTATGCGTGGCAAGCGTTTTTCACCAAATGAAGAGGTCATAACGGCTCTTGAAGCGTACACATTTTGCAGACCTTCCGGATTCTCACTTCAGGGATAGGATCCACAGAATGGAGGATCGTTGGAGCAGATGTATTAATGTTTAGGGAGATTGTGCTGAATAATAAAGTGTATTTTGAACCATAAAATTGTGTTTCCTCTGCAAAGTCGGCTTATCCTTCATCCTGCAATGGCTTAATACCTATGACCACTTGTGTCATTCGTTCCACTTCCGTTCTCGTTTTAGCCAGATATCGTTTTTAGATATCTTTGAAAACTAGTTTCGTGCGTGGATGCATATGTATAAAGAGGTGACCTACACAGTTGTGAAACTGAAGATTACTCAAGTCACATCTGTTCCAAATCTCCAATATTGCTGATGTTCTCCGGGAGGGTGTCGTACAGAGATGATATTCTCGTTGGCTCCTATGCAATTATTTGCGCTGTTCTGGTAATGACCCTGTGGACGTCGTTCAGCATGTTCAGTCGAGCCAGCGTTTTTCAGTCTCAAATGGAGGAGGAAATGCGAAAATTTAAGGTAAACGGGTCAAGAAAAATCTTTTCTCTTCAGTTGTATAGGCTGTATCTAAATATACTTCGTTTTAGGTTGATGCTAATGACCTATGGAAGGAAATGCAGCAGCATCGCGTTGACAGTTCCGCACCGTCTACCACATACCGAAACAGCAACAGAGCTAAAAGGCAGGGAGGATATGAAGTAGAAGGATCAAGCTCAATAGCCACAGCATGCTCATGTGGGACAATAAAGTGCCCCGCCGGTCCACCAGGACCTCCTGGATATGCAGGTCCTGATGGCATTCCTGGACAGCCAGGAATACCAGGACAGAATGGAGCGAATGGAAATGATTTCAATGCAGATGTTACAAAAGAATGTATAAAGTGCCCAGCAGGACCGCCAGGAAATCCCGGACAGATTGGACCAGCAGGACCTGCAGGTAGACCCGGTGCACAGGGTAGTCCAGGAAACAGTGCTGCAGCAGCACCAGCAGGTCCTCCTGGACCAGCAGGACAAGCAGGTGTGCCTGGCAGAGCTGGCGGCCCTGGTGCACCCGGAAGACCTGGAAGTACTGGACAGAGAACAATCCATCGGCCTGGACCCCCAGGCCCACAAGGACAACCTGGATCTCCAGGCCTGCCTGGCAGAGACGCTGCTCACGTACCTCCACCGGCGCCAGGTCCACCAGGGCCACCGGGACCTCCTGGAAAGGCGGGTAGCCCAGGTAGGAGTGGAGCTCCAGGACCGATTGGAGCTCATGGTAATCCCGGATCTGATGCAGCCTACTGTCCATGCCCCAAGCGAGTTGCTCCCCCTGGCGTGGTACCGAAACAGGAGAACCTGGAGGAGGAGCATAGTCTCGTTGAAGGAGTTTCGAAAAAACGACACCGTCCAGCGGGGCTGACTGAGGAGGAGAAGGCGGCTCTGAAAGAAGAGATTCGTACTCTGAAGTTTGACCAGCTGCACAGAAATGTGCAGTAGAACTGTGAATAAATGTTTAATCGGAAACATTTTCTCATTCAGAACGATGTTACTTGTCTTAATTCTATTCCGTTAGAATGGAAAGAACGTAGGGCCGCGTACATTTTTGAAGTTAATTGCGTTTCTTTTATCGTGCCTATCTTTTCTAGCAGCCTTGTGCAAATAAAAAATCTAAGGATCTGTCCATAATTTTGCACCGCTTAAAGGCAGTGTTCACGAAGAAAAACTTGCACGTTTTTTTTTTGGATAAAACGTGAGCTTTGGGTCTCTCCAAGAAGAATAAGAATGGAAGTGCGACGAAAAACGGCCGATATGTGGGTGAAAATCTCGTGGGCCAGCCAACCCATTGGGCCACTCCACCCACGTCCTATAACAGTTTCCCTGAATTCTCAGGCAATAGCAGGCCCTGAGCCCACCCCGAATGCACCCGGAGCTGCATCCATGTTGCGCTCAGGGTGACAAATTTGGCAAATTACGGGCCACATATGTTGCGATCCAGGCCGCATACGTTGCGCTTCGGGTGCTACCGACGAGATTGATTCACGCAGCGCCCTGAGCGCAACTGTCGGCTGATGACGTCACAGTATATCATACAGCGTAGATGGTTGCGCCCCGGGCGCCTACTATAAACCGATTCAAGCAACACAGTTGCAAAAATCGATACCTCGAAGTGGTTCAGACGCTTCGCTGATCGATTATCGCGCCCATTTGAACTGAACGATTTTTCAAGGAAGAACCCAACGATTTCCACACATTCACCGAATTACCCCACCCTGCTGAATTTCCTTGGATTTATGTGACCCTTAAATGTCCCTTTTCTATGCTAGTGCTGATTATGAAATACCTTTACACTTTCCCTGCTTAGAACTTTGATTCCGTCACAATTTCCCTCACAGCTCCACCCATTAATCTTCTGATTTCACCTGATTTTCTCCAACTATTAGGTATATTTCCCTGAAATTATTAGGTATTTTCCAGGAATTCCTGAAATTATTAGGTGTTCATAACATCCGCCCTTTCTCAGTCCTTCTAATGATCTCGTTGAACGATTCAAAGATAACAATGAAAAGTATGCATGACACATATTTATTCCAAACAGTAAATGTAAGCATGACACATATTTGTTCTAAACATCTTCGAGGCAACCGTGCAAATCATGTACCGGTAATATGAATAATGCGGAGCGAGATAGAATCAGCGAGAAAGTGTGGGGAGAAGGAGACGCAGCGTACGGGAGCAGATGCACGCGATGAATGGCAATAAATTACACTTGGAAACAGATGATAAGCTGAATATCGTATTTTAGAACACTCAAAATGCGTAATAAATCCAATTGCCCCTCCCGAATCAATTTTTTTTTCGCTTTCGAGCTTTTTAATTTTTCGGAGTGGATGATTAAATTTAAATATCCGAGCGATTCGTTTTTCTCATTTTTTCCAAATTGTTGAATAAATACGAAATATTCCCTTCATGCATATTTGCTAAGAGCGTTCGGAAAGTCATGTTATCGTTTCATTTTTTTGAATACAGTCTTAATATTGCACAAATATGAAGAATATAGTGAATTCTAGGATGGTCGAATATTGAGCGCAAATGAAGCAGAGGAAATCAATTACAAGCTCTACACGAGAAACAGTTAGAATCCCGCTCAAAAATCGCAGGAAGCCCATATGCTCTTCCTTGTTTCAATTGATGCATCCAATTTTGAAATGCGCGCGTCAGCCAACGCATGTGGCCCGGAGAGCAACCTGAACGCACTGCACGCTGCAATCACAACCGAAACGCAAAGCAAGTTCGAATACCAACTGCTCTTCGTTTCGGTTGCAGTGGGCGGGGAGAGGCGGAGCCGGTTGCGCGCGGGGCCTGCTATTGTCTGAGGTAGTGGTTAGATGAGCGATGGTTTCCGATCAAACGCCCTGTTCTTCCCTCCATTCTCAACTTATCTCTTTACTCAGGTCAGCTCGCACACATCGGCCGCGAAAAACGGGAGTTACAAGTCTCGGACAACTCGTCCACAATGCTTCCCTAGCTGAATTTTGAGGGCCATAACTCCGTTTCCAGGGGGTCTTGTACGATTTCAGGGACATTATTGAAATCAGCATGAGACCGTTTTCAAGACAGGCGAAAAAACAGAAAAACGACTTTCATCGTGAGCACTGCCCTTAAAAACGACGTATTTCTCATGATACTCAAAACTTTTGAAGGCAGCGTCCACGCAAAAAACCATATTTGGTTTTTTCTTCTCAATGCAATGTTTGAATCAAGTAGAGACGGTTGTCAAAGCTTGAGACCTCAATGCTGCGTATTCATAATGGTACAACTTCTTGGAAACTGCTCCATAGTCTAAAAACGCGTTTTCCTGGTCGATCATCTAGCACGAGTAGCAGAAGCGCCCCGACAGGCCGTGGAAATCCAAAATTATATATTTCTTATTTTGAGAGATCCCCGCGCTCAAACGTGAGTATTGAAAGCCTCTTGTTTCTGGAGAATTCCTGACAATTTAAGGGTCAAAAGAAATAATTAACCTAAGAAGTTAATGGGCTAAACCATTTCAGACGTCCAGTTTTCAGACATTTGTGTAATACACCGGACACACCGGAGAGACGTGAAAAAGGAAGCTGGATGCTCCGGGATTTTCGAACGAGATTTTCTCCGAAATTTGAGTGTCTTAAGTGTCTTCTTTGCGATATATCGCAACCTTGTAGGCCTACCCAAAATAGTAGAAAAATTGAATAAGTTTTGTTTCGGGCGTACGCTGTCTCTAAACAAGGGGAGTAGAGTTGGGCGAGCCAGCCATCGTCAACTAAATATATTCTGACTAAGTGTACTCGTATAATAGTTTCTGAACCTATGTTAGCAGCTGGTACCGAGATCACTAAGCAGGGTTACGAATGAATTTTCTCGTTTGAGTGGGGCCATTTACCATTGATTATACAAAACATGTGATCAGAAAAGAGGTGAGAGAAATGTTTCAGCTGAAAACGCCTACCTGTAAGTTATTAGGGGACCCAAATACGAATCTTGGTCGATTTATCGTTTTTCAAAAGAGTTTGACAGGATTGGTTCGACGCCTTCAAGTCGGGCAAATTTCTAAGCCGGAATGTGACTTTTAATGGTTTTCTCAACGCTGCTACAGTCGTCTCGGAACTTCTCTGTAGTGGTTTTTTGAGGTGTTGAACTACGATGGGAAGTCTGTTTTTCGCTTGTCGATAGCTTAGGGACCGAATAGAGTTCCGCCGCTGAATTTCGCGGCAGCATGCAGTGGAGGAGTATCGATCATGCGGCGCCGCACAATCGATTCCCCTTCATTGCATGCTTCTGCGCATTTGAGCGGCGTGAGTCTATTCGACCCCTTAGGCCAGGATCATACTTCCGGCGACGAGCGACGCGACGCAATGGTTATCATCAATATCGACCAAAAATCGATATGCCCGAATTGCACTATCGCTGTCGCTGGTCGCGGAAAGTATGATCCCCGCCTTACGGTATGGTGCGGTGAGAATACGGTAGTTGGAACGAAATTTCAAAAGAGATGGTTGCTTAGAGAAAATGGTCGTTTCGAACGAAACGCAACTTCTAAGGATCAAGTCCTGACAAAAATTTCAAACTTGATCTTCATATTAGCGCTCCGCTTCTTTAACAGAGAAAGTGTTCAGAGTGGTGAACGCATCTGCGAAAATGACAAGTATCGTTAGTATCTCTTCTGGCTCAATAGTAAAAATGCGCAGTTACAGGCCCCGAGCCGCAGTTTCGAACAACTTATGAGTGCGTTTTTCCAGCTTCGCGAAAAGGCAAGGGTACCCATCAGGCCTTTTTTTCGCAGTTTAAAAAAAACTTTCTCGGATTTAGATCAAAACATGTATGCAGGGGCAATCTAGGGTGGGAAACACGAATCTGGCGTCCATTTGTCGAATTTTTGAGACTTATTGCATTAACATATCATTCAGTGGGCAAAACCCACCTTAGTATATTTTGAAAAAAAGGAAAACGGATGTTAAATTCGTATTCTCCACCCCGAGTCGCCCCCATATACAAATTTCGAGTAAAATCTGAGACTTTGACCATACCACCGTGTGCCCAACGAAATCTACCGTAATCTCCAAAAAATTGATAAACGGACTCCAGATTCGTGTTAAGCACTCCAAATAACCCTTAGAGAACGATATTGAGACACATCTATGGTAGAAATTCGAAAATTTCGAAATTTCCGTGTTGTACAATTACGGAAATCTCAAATGTGGCGTTTTTCCCTCGTGATTTTCCCCTGTTTTGAAGCATTTTTCCCGGTTGGGAAGATTCGAAGGAAATTTGCCGAAAACTTTGGACAATCGACTACTGAACCACAGATTGGTGGTCAACGCCCCAAAGACCCCCCCCCCTGGAAGAATTTAAAGTCGAATCCGAAACATTTTTCTGAAACGCTTCGAGAGCCCTCTAAATGGTATGAGTAAACGCCCAACCGAAAATCCGTACAAGCCCTAAACGCTATCACTCTTACAAAGTATGGAAAATGTGCCTTAACCCAAACTTCGCTCAGGGGGGGGGGTAGTTTTGGGCGGTGAACACATTTATGAAGGCCGTTTCCGGATTTTCCGAAGATCAATGCGCTTATCGGAAGGTACAAGAAGCACAAGAAACGACTCTTTTAAGCTGTAACTTCTTGGAACCTGCAGCTTGTGGCGGGATACTGCACATTGTTACTATTGAGCCACAAGAGATACTAACGAAACTAATGGTTTTATCAGATGGGTTTACCAACCTTAACACTCCCCTGGTGAACATAGTTATGTATAGGCATTTATTTGTGATTTGCCGTACTCACATAATTACCGTCATGTCCGTCGTTTCTTCCAGCTATCTTCACTAAAACTCGAAAAAGACCCCATAATCGTGCTAAGCTCCCCAAACAAGCCTCCTCGAGAATCTCCAGGCTAAAAACATTTTGTATTTAGACGTCTCTATGGGACTCCATAGGTAAAAAACTCCCTGTTCAAGAATCGTTCCGAGGGCGTTGAACACTAGTATGAGATTCTTTCGAAGTTTTTGGGACATGTTGTTGGATTGCGGTGCGGTAAGGTCATTTACCACCACAAACCATGGCAGTTTTCCGAGCGAATACATTTAAAGCCACAGTTCAAGCTCGGGGGCAAAATCTGAGATTTCCACATAATTTTGAAGTAGACACACCACATATAACACCTGCCAAATGCGAGCTTTGGATTCCTCCGAATAAGCGAGATATAGGAGGAAGCCACAGTGAGCGCCCTTATCAGGAAGCTACTCTGGCACGCTCCTTTTAGGATCTTTCGAGCTCAACAGTGGCGTGATGAGCTATGGTTTCCGATTACACTATGTAGCAAATTCTCACCTTTTTTTCTGTTCCAGGGTTGAGATTGTATTTTCCTAACCCGTTAGGTCTAGAACAAACAGGAAATCGCTTTTATCCCAGGAGAACTTCGCTTTTGTGACTAGAACAACGAAATTTGGAAAATCGCGTGTTTATGTTAGGCAATTCTTGTTCCTGCCTTCTAAGTGTTCTATTTCAATTGTTTATGTCTAATGTACGTAAAAATGACTTCATTAAGCACAACCTTTGCTTACACGACGACAGCACGAAGAAAATTGTTTTTTTGTGAAAATAAAAAGATTTTCATTGATTCTCGGCTCTATGATCAGGTACAAACAAAAAATGCTAAAGGAATAGACATACACAGTCGTAGAGCACTCAACAAGGTTCAGAAATGTGTAGATTTTGTAAATTTACGATTCTACTGTGAAGCACTCTCTCGAAGTTTCACCCGAATGTAGTCTCCCATCATGGTTTCGTTATACTGTTCTTGGTAACGACGTTCAGAGTCCAATACATCTTGATGAAAGGGCTCGCCTTGCTCGTTGAATTTGTCAAGATGCGAATCAATTATATGGACTTTCAGAAACATTCTGCATCCCATTTTGGCGTAATTCTTTATGAGAGTGCGCCAACTCCACATAGCTTTCAACTTTGTGATCACCAAGGAAGTCGTGAACAACTGCAACGAAATTGCTCCAAGCCGTTCTCTCCGTCCTGTTCAGCGGCTTTCCGAAATCCCCACAGTTTATGATCTTCTTGATCTGTGGTCCGACGAATATACCAGCCCTGACCTTAGCTTCGGACAGAGTCGTTACCAAGGACACTATAACGAAACATGATGAGGAGCTAAATTTGGGTGCAGCTTCAAGAGAGTGATTCACAGTACAATCGTAAATCTAGAAAATCTACACATTTCTGAACCTTGTTAAGTGGTTCCCGACTGTGTTTGTCTATTCCTCAAGCATTTTTTGTTTTTACCTGTTCATCATGCCAAAAATGATAAAAAATCTTTCTATTTTCACAAAAGATGGGGTTCTTCGTGCTGTTGTAGTGTAAGCGAAGTATGTTCTCAATGAAGTCATTTTTTCACATACTTTGTACATAAGCAATTGAAATATTACACTTGGAATCCAGGAACAAAAGTCGTGTTACATAGTGTTATTAGCCCCGTTCCTCCCTTCATTCTCAGCCTCTCCCTTCATTCAGGTCGGCTCGCATAGAGTTCGCTCAATCATTTTAGTCTGATGAATGGGTGGGGCTGCGGCGGTAGATCACCCCGCGCGACTCGAAACCCCATTCTCCAGTGAGGCCTCCTACCCCGCACGGCCAGCCGCCTTTTCCATGCGCCAGACTAAAATGAGAACGGAAACCATACATGCATCTCTTGCAAATGACGGAAGTTACAAGCCTCGGACAACTCGTCCACCATGCCTTCGCAGCTCATACTCAGGAATTCGCTGAGCAGCTAGGGCACAGAAACGGCCTCTCATTTTCTGAGCAGCATCATGGAGATATCTGCTGACGACCGCCCACCAGTTTGTGATTGGTGGATGGACTCAGCGTTACAAACCCCATCGTCGCAGGATATCGTCCCATGATGCTGAAAGTGCAGCATATGTCGCGTAACTCCAGCGCCACCACGGCAGAAAAATGTCCTAGAGCCAGCGGCCGCTCTCCATTGGATGGCTCCGCCCACCCTTCTTCCTAATTGGTCTAATCCTGACATGTTTAGACAAAAGTATTAACAATGTTGCTGGTATAAAAGGCTTCTCATTTCACAGTGTGTTTCAGTCGGCTCTTCGGAGTCGGACGGGGAAGGTGGCCTCGAGTCACTCACCAGAAGATCCGCCGGATACCGGAGGATAATTTTTGTCGCCGAGGGGAGGGGGCTCCCCACGGCTCGAGGGGTGGATCTGTGGGGTCACCTGCCCACGGTCCACGGTGGGATGCACCCACTGTGAACCGTGGCAGTGGGGAGACCCCCCACCCCTCTGGGGACCCCAAAGCGAGCGCACCTTTTCGCAATCGGACGCGCGCTGGGAGCAGCATATGTCCCGTGAACTGGGGTTTCAAACGTAAAACTGGCAGCAGCATATGCTGCGGCGGTTACGTCCCGTTACGCCCATTTTTTCAGCAGCTAGGGAACGGCCTTGGCCTAGAAACCTCCATGATGTGTCCTAGCTGCTCAGCGATTATGCGAGTATTTAGGCAATTTTCGAAGGGCCATAACTCTGTTCCCAGGGGGCCTTGTGCGATTCCAGAGACATCATTGGAATCAGCATGGGACTATTTTCAAGATAGGCGGGAAACAGGAGAACGATGGATTGTGAAGAAATGAGAAATGACATCAAATAAGATATGAGAAATGACTCTGGTGGTCAACTTGGTGACGACCTGCGCAGAAGTGGTCATTTCCTAATAAAAAAACTCCCAAGGGAAACTTGTTGCTTCTCAACTCATTGAATGACGAACGTGAGCCTTTTGCGAAAGTGCGAAAAAAAAACGACGGGATAAATTTGAATTTCTCATCAAAGATTGATCCTGAGAAGTTGCATCTCGCTCTGATTATCCGCTTTCTCCAAGTAACCTTCTCTTATCACAACTTTGGGGGGGGAGTGTTATCTGGGGGGGGGACTGAACGCGAACTTGAGGTCTATTTAGCAATTTTTGAAATACTAACAAGAAAAGTACCATTAGCGAAACTGGCCATTCTGATCAAAATCTACTTTTCTAGGACCATTTTTCGACGTGGAGTCTGAATTCGCCTTTCGCAGCTGCCCAGAACCAGTCTGAAAGAGTTATAGGCGTTTTTTCTCTTACTTTCGTATCTACTGTACCCTCCAAAAAGCGCATTAATTTAACGAAAATCCGGAAACGGACCACATAGTCGTGTTCAGAGCTCAAAACAACCCCCTAGGTAAAGCTTGGGTGGGAGCGCATTTTCCGAACTTTGCCCAGATTGTTAAGCGTTTTGGACTTATACCGATTTTTGATTCAGCGTTCATTTATGTCAATTACTCAGACGATAGCAGGCCCTGAGCCCACCCCGAATGCACCCGGAGCCACGTCCATGTTGCGCTCAGGGTGACAAATTTGGCAATTTCCGGGCCACATATGTTGCGATCCAGGCCGCATACGTTGCGCTCCGGGTGCTACCGACGAGATTGATTCACGCAGCGCCCTGAGCGCAACTGTCGGTTGATGACGTCACAGTACATCATACAGCGTACATGGTTGCGTCCCGGGCGCTTTCTATAAACCGGTTTTAGCAACACAGTTGCAAAAATCGATACATCGACGTGGTTCAGACGCTTCGCTGATCGATTATCGCACCCATTATAGCTAATCGATTTTTCAAGGAAGAATCTAACGATTTTTACAAATTCACCGAATTCTCCCACCCTACTGAATTCCCTTGGATTTATGTGACCCTTAAATGTCCCTTTTCTAAGCTAGTGCTGATTATGAAATACCTTTCAGCTTAATTCACTCTCCCCTGCTTAGAACTTTGATTCCGTCACAATTTCCCTCACAGCTCCACCCATTAATCTTCTGATTTCACCTGATTTTCTCCAACTATTAGGTATATTTCCCTGAAATTATTAGGTATTTATAACAACCGTCCTTTCTCAGAGTCCTTCTAATATCTCGTTGAGCGATTCAAAGCTAACAATGAAAAGTATGCATGGCACATAGTTATCCCAAAAATTGAAATTTAAGTACAAATCTAAATATACGTTGAAATATATTTAAATAACGGAGCGATTCGTTTTTCTCATTTTTTCGAAATCATTAAATAAATCTGAAATATTCCCTCCATGAATATTTGCAAAATGCATTCGGAAAGTCATGTTAACGTTCATTTTTCGAATACAGTTCAAATATTGCACGAATATGAAGCATATAGTGAATTCTAGGATGGTCGAATATTGAGCGCAAATGGAGCAGAGGAAATCAATTGTGAGCCCTACAAGAGAAACAGTGAGAATCCCGCTCAAAAATCGCAGGAAGCCCAGATGCTCTTCCTTGTTTCAATCGATTCATCTAATTTCGAAATGCGCGCCTCAGTCAACGTATGTGGACCGGGGAGCAACCTGAACGCATTGCACGTTGCAATCACAACCGTAACGCACCGCAAGTTCAAATGTCAACTGCTCTACGTTTCGGTCGCAGTGGGCGGGGAGGGGCGGGATTGGTTGCGCTCCGGGCCTGCTACTGTCTGAGTACGGGGTACAGAAAGCGTTAGAGAAAAATATTCCAACTCTGACTGAAAATTCGCCCTGGGGGGTTATTCGGGGTGCTGATCACGAATCTAAGGTAAATTTCTCGTTTTTCTCAAAGCTTTCGACTAATTTTCTTCAAAGTTTCTTACCGGCGAAACGGACTTTTGACGATTCCCGGAATGCGGCGACAGATGTGGTTAAAATCGTTCGTCTAGGGGTTATTGGAGAGCTCAACACAAATCTGATGTCGGTTTATCGATTTTTGTCAGCTCACCGTAGATTATGATGGGTATACGGTAGTTTGGTCAAAGTCTCAGATTAGTCTCAAAGTTTTTATGTGGAGGTTGTTTGGGGTGCTGAATACGAATTTGATGTCCGTTTCTCGATTCTCGAATTATTAAGGTAGGTTTTGCCTCCTTAATGGCATGTTACCTACCGTAACCTACAGTAAGTCTGAAAATTTTGACACGCAAACCCCAGATTCGTGTTCAGTACCCCAGGTTGCCTCTATAGACATGTTTTTAGCAAAATCCGAAGAAAATTCTAGAAACACCCAAAAAATTCCATGGGGTCGAAACGCTTTACCTTGTCGCTCAGCTTCAAAAACGCTCATATCTGCTTTTAGAGTAAGTCTGAGCAGCTGCGATGGGCATATTCGGACTTTGTATCCGACAATGGTTCTATAAAAGTACATTTCATATGAAATGGGTAGTATGACTTATAGTAGTTCCCTTGTATTGTGGGTTACGCTCGCTAAATGACATTATCCCTACTGTCATCGGCTATGAGTTGCAGAATGCCATGAAACGGACCCCAGATTCGTACTCAAGTGTTCCACTAACCCTTAGCCAATGACAGAATTGTCTCAATATCTAGTAATCTCCACGCTCTCCGTTTTTTTAACCTCAGTGTCGTTCTCGGCTCGGCATGTATATTAGACTTTTCACTGCTAGGCCTTACGAGGTTAATAGGTCGAGCTTTTATTACGGCCCGTACGTATTCTTCAGAGGCCTAAAAAGTGGTTGGAGATTCATTCATTCGCTAATCTGTCCTACCAATCGCCTCCTCCTGCTGGCAGTTCTGGCGTACTGCAGAGAGAACTGCGGAGGGCGCGATAAGATAGGGAAGACCACCTCGCAAGTCCACCTTCTCAGCGGAATAAGGTGGACTTATGAGGTGGGCGTTCCTACCTCTGAAGAAGACGTAAATTCGAAACGTTAGGCCGTAAATAAAGCTCCACCTTTAGACCTCGTTTAGCCTAGCAGTGAAAATATCTCAATATCTTTTTTTGGTGAAATGATAACCACTGGAAAACCAATGCATGTGGGAAGGAATCACGAGGAGATCCATAACTTTTAATCGTTGTAGAACGGCGTTTTTCCGAACAGTGATCAAAATTTGTGAAGGGGTAAACTGGATCATCCGAAACCTTCCTTTCTAGGGTTTCAGCAGCGAAAAGAACTTTTGTCTCAAATTCGGGACTCTATATTTTGAACGTCCAAATTAGGATGGATCCATAATTTTTGCGGCGTGCTCATTTGGAATCCCCTTTTTGGAAGATAAAAAACTGTTGCTGTTCAGACCGGATGGTTCATACAACTCCTACAAGCACTTCTTCAGTACAGTTATAATAGTAATGTCGTTTGAACAAATTATTTCATATTTATTGATCAAACGAATAATTAATCTCTTTGCTACATACACATATATCAGGTAGTATTTTTTTCACTACTGACTCCTTCGTGTCTTCCTTTTTGCTGTTCTCCGATAACTCCTCCGAGGATAGCTATTTTTAGTAGTAACGTAACCATTGCGCCTCTGAGGATATTGCGAAGAGCCTGCATAGTTATTTCCAGAGCTGGCATAATTAGGACGGCGATTTCCTCCTCCCACATAGACACCCGCTTTAGAAGCATAACCTCTGCCACCATTGGCTCCTTTTGAATAAGGTCCGTTTCCCGCTTTGGGATATGGTCTGCGCAAAGCGACAATGTTCGGCCTTCGGCTTGGATAGTGCGCAGGCCGTTGCTGGAATCGAAACCGTACCGAGGGTCTTCTGCCTCCTCGTGGTTTTGAAGGAGGTTTCCTGCTACCATGACGTCCTGTGCTTTTGTTCCCTGGCTGTGCTCTCGATGAACCCTTCCTCCTCCCTTTTCTGCCGCCAATTCTGCGTCTGATGAAGCCTGACTGAGACACTTTCTCGCGATTCTGGACAAACGATTTGGGCGGAGGGACGTTGGGTATCGGTATAAAATTAGACTCGGACACTGCTGCTGGAACTTCGACGTCAGGTGATGAAGAAGGATCGCTCTCAGTTCCTCCTCGAGTCACGGTGATGTCTGCAACTTCACTACCGTTCTCTGACGGAAGGGGAGGAGCTTCCTCACCAGAGTTACCTATTGATCCGGAAGAGTACGCAGCTGTGCTTTCAGATAGTAGTAGAGGGCTTTCGCTAGCTGAATAGGATCCACCGCTGCCTTTGTCTTCTCTGCTAGAATACTCGGCGCCGTTCTGAGATGGGGCTGGAGTAGCCACTTTACTTATGAGAGAAGCAGTGCTGCTCGAAGGAACAAGGGTAGGAAATTCGCTGTGAGATTCGGCTGGACCTGACTGAGAAGACGATGATTGCTCAGTTTCTTCGATAGGGCTGGATTGGGTGAAGTACGAGCCTGCACCAACTTTGGCGGGAGTCGTATGAGAAGCACTGTATGACCCTCCTGAACCTGCAGTCGATGTAATCTGAGGCAACGGTGTTGTGCTGCTTACTGTGACTGGAGTCTTTTGGAAAGTACTTCCACTACTATAGGATCCTCCGCTAGCTCCAGCTGAAGTAACTGGAGAAGAGTACGAGTTGCCGCCAGCTTTGACAGAGTTTGCTTGGGAAGTGTATGATCCTGCACCCATGATGGCTATGGCCGTTGCAGGAGCATCTCCAGCACTGTATGATCCTCCGCCAGGTCTTGGTGTACTAGTCTGGGAGGACAGTGTTGTGCTACTAACCGTGACTGGACTCTTTTGGAAAGTGCTTCCAGTACTGTAGGGTCCTCCGTTAGCTCCAGCTGGAGTAGCTTGAGCAGAATACGATTTGCGGCCAGATTTATCAGAGCTGGCTTGGAAATTGTGTGATCCTGCACCCATGTTGGCTGTGGTCGTTGCAGAGTCCCCTTCAGCACTGTATGATCCTCTGCCAGGTGCGAATGTGCTAGCATTGAAGTAGTACGACCCCGCGTCAGTATTGAAGGTACCTGTTTGAGAAGCACTCAGAGTGCCGTATGATCCTCCTACCGCTCCATCAGGACTTGTATGAGACGTGTTGCCTACAACTACCGGCGTTCCAACTGCTTTGGGTGGACTCGTTTGAGTAGTGTAGGAGCCTGCACCTGCTTTATCTTGACTCGTCTCAACAGAATCTGCAGCACCGTGAGTTCCATCGCTAGCTCTAGCAGCACTCGCTACAGTAGTGGTGACAGCTTTATACGATCCTGAACCGTCTCCGGTATCACTCTGTTTGGAGCTGCGACCCACACTCCCCGGTTTTCCGCCCGCTTCATCTAGATTGGTCTTAGGAGCATCAGCAGTAGCATCGGCTTCTCCACCAACCTCATCAGGACTTGATCCAGACGTAGTGCCTAGAGTCATTGGTTTTCCACCTTGTGAGAGTTGACTTGTTCCAGCAGTAAAAGAGTATCCTGCAGCTTCAATCGGACTGGTTCGAGGAACAGTGGCAGGAGCGTAGACTCCTTCTCCAGATTCAACAGGACTTGATCCAGGCTTGGAGCCGAGTGTCTTCGGTTTTCCGGCTCCTTCAACTGGACTTGTTACACCAGCAGAAGAGTCTCCTTCAACTCCGATTGTACTGGTTTTAGAAGCTTTGGCAAAGGCGTAGGTGTCGTCACCAGCTCCAGCAGGACTCGATCCATGCTTAGAGCCGGGTTTCTCCTGTTTTCCGCTTCCTTCAATTGAACTTGCCCCACCAGCAGAAGAATCTCCTCCAGCTTCAATTGGGCTCGTTTCTGGGGCATTGGCAATAGCGTAGGCTCCCACGCCAGCTCTACCAGGACTTGATCCAGGCCTAGAGCCGGGTGTTGGCGGTTCTACTCCTCCTTGAAATGGATTTGCATCAACAGCATAAGAATCTCCTTTAGCTCCGATTAAACTTGTTTCAGAATCTTCGGCTATCGCGTAGGTGTCTTCACCAGCTCCAGCAGGACTTAATCCAGGCTTGATGCGCTGGGTCTCTGGTTTTTGACTTCCTTCGGCTGAACTCGCTTCAGCATCAAGGGAGTCTCCTCCAGCTTCGATGGAGCTCATTCCAGGAGCATCGGTAGTAGCGTAGGCTCCTCCTTCAGTTCCACCAGGACTTGATCCATGCTCAGAGCCGGGTGGCTCCGGTTTTCCGCCTCCTTCAACTGCATTTTCTACACCAGCAGAAGAGTCTTCTACAGCTTCAACTGGACTCGTTCCAGGGGCATCAACAGTAGCGTAGGCTCCCACGCCAGCTCCAGCAGGACTTGATCCAGGCCTAGAGCCGGGTGTTTCCGGTTCTACTCCTCCTTGAATTGGATTTGGTTCAACAGCATAAGAATCCCCTTTAGCTCCGATTGAACTGGTTCCAGGGTCATCGGCTATCGCGTAAGCGCCTCCACCAGCTCCAGCAGAACTTGATCCAGGCTCGATGCGCAGGGTCTTCGGTTTTTGTCTCCCTCGAACTGCACTCGTTTCAGCATTGAAAGAGTTCCCTCCATCTTCCACGGGACTTGCTCCAGGAGCATCGGATGTAGCATAGACTACTCCGAAAGCTCCAGGACTTTCTCCAGGCATGGTGCCCATTATCTCCGGTTTTCCGCTTCCTTGGACTGGATCTGTTTCAGCAGCAGAAGAGTCTCCCTCAGCCCCGACTGGACTGGTTTTAGAAGCTTCGGCATTCGCGTAGGCTTCTCCACCAGCTCTAGCAGGACTTGATCCAGTCCTGATGTCCATGACCTCCTGTTTTCCGCTTCCTCCAACAGGACTTGCTTCAGCATCAGGCACATCTTCTCCAGCTTCAATCGGATTTGATTCAGGAGCGTTGGCAGAAGCGTAGGCTTCTCCACCATCTCCAGCAGGACTTGAGGCCGGCTTGGTACCCGGTATCTCTGGTTTTTCGCCGCTTCCAACTGGAACTGCAGCATAAGAATCTCCTCCAGCTACAATTGGACTGGTTTCAGGAGCACCAACGGTGACGTAGGCTCCTACACCAGCTCCAGCAGATCTTGATCCAGGGGTGGAGGCCGGAACCTCCGGTCTTCTGCCTGCTTCAATCGAAATTGTTTCAGAAGCGTGCGATTTTCCTTCAGCTGCGATTCGACCGATTTCAAGAGCATCGGCAGTAGCATATGCTCCTCCACCAGCTCCAACATGACTTGGTCCAGGCTCGGAGCCGGGTGTCTCCACGTTTTCACCTCCTCTAACTGGAGCATAGGAGTCTACTTCAGCTTCGTGTGGATTTGTTTCAGAAGCTTCGGCAACTGCGTAGGCTCCTCCACCATCACCAGCAAGGCTTGTGCCAGGCTTGCTGATCGGTGTCTCTGGTTTTTCGCCTTTTCCAGCTGGTAATGCAGCATGAGAATCTTCTCCACCTACAATTGGACTGGTTTCGGAAGCACTAACAGTGACGTAGGTTCCCCCACCAGCTCCAGAAGGACTTGATCCAGGCGTGGAAGCCGGAATCTGCGGTCTTCTGCCTCCTCCAATTGGATTTCTTTCAGCAGCATGCGATTCTCCTCCAGCTTCAATTGGACTGATTGCAGGAGCTCCGGCAGTAGCATAGGCTCCTCCACCAACTCGGGCGGGACTTGATCCTGGAAATCTGACTGCGCTCTTAAATTTCCCCTCAGCTCGACTAGGACTGCTTTTGTTGGAGCCAGATGTATGGGGAGCGCCTCCTCTCATCATAGCTGTATGCGATTTGGAAGCTTGTGGTTCACTGACAAGTCGATAAGTCGGTTTCAAAGTTGTATCAGCTTGATCGGGACTAGTTTCGGAGGACTGCAACTTTCCGCTTGCTCCAGCAGTGCGGAAGGAGGTCCTACCAGCTTCATTCGATTTTTGGCCAGCTCGATTTGAACCTTTCCTCAAAGATTTTGGTCTTACTGCAGTTCCAACAGACATTGTATCGGTATATCCGCCAGCTCTCTTTGATCCTGGGCTCGCGTTGGTAAGATTCCCTCCACCACCTTCAGCAGGACTCGTTTTGGAAGCTGCGTCAGAACCTTTCAATCCTGCTTCTTCTCCAACTGCAGATACTGGTGCTGATGTTCTTGGCGGACACGAACAGTACGCTGCATCCGTTCCTGGTTGGCCATCTATTCCTTGTGGTCCAGGCAGTCCGTCCTCTCCAAAAATCCCATCGCTTCCAGGAGGCCCTGGGGGACCGGGTGGACCTTGATCTGGTGGCGGCTCATATGTATCTTCACCACTCTGGCCTGGTTCACCCGATGGGCCTGGAGGTCCTGGTGGCCCGGGAAAGTTTTTCAAAAGCATTCCAGGAGAGCCATCTTCCCCGTCAGGCCCTTGAGGTCCAGGCTTGCCATCTGCTCCTGGTTCTCCTGGTGGACCAGGAGGTCCTGCCGGCGGTTCATGGAATACTAAGTAGTCGTGCCCTGGCGGTCCCTCATTGCCAGGTGGCCCCGGTGGTCCAGGGGTTCCCGCAGGCCCGGCTGGTCCTGCAGGACACATAATGCACTCTTGCTGCGCTCCCAGTGCATATCCGTCCCCGAATTCTTCTCCCGATTCAGCGGCAACTCCATCTTCACCAGGCTCCCCATCATCGCCATCCATTCCGGGTTTTCCTGGCGGTCCCGGTGGGCCTGCAGGACAATTTGCTGACTTGTAGGCGCAGTCGCATGTGGAACCAATCTGAGCGTCTCCCCCTGCAACTGCATAGGCATCCTGACGTCGCACTCTCAACTGATCTTCCTTTCTGGGAACCACCAGCATTAGGTGCCACACATAGTCTCCATCTCCCTGAAATACTTTCTTTTGTGATAAATCACAAAAGCAAGGATGTTCAGCTACGATTTATTATAGACGTACCCGTAGGTTCCCCAACTCAAGGTTGAGACTTCCTTGGAATGAGCTCATATCGCTGCTTATGTAGAATATGGCAGCAAATGTTCCAATTATGAACACCGCGGTTGCGACCAGCACATATCGAGCGAGCGCATCAGCAGATGTCCCCATCTGAAGGTATAGCGTATGATTAGGTTACCCAACTGACTGTTTATAACCAAGTAAGGATTTGAGTTGGGTAAACGTACAATAGTAGGCTGAAGTATAAACGCTGTCCGACTAAGACTGTTCGCCCACGCGGTTGGCGTGCATGTTTAGCGGCAGACGCGCAGGTGTTTTTGAGCGAGCCTTCTCACTTCTGCAGATAACGTCGGCATGCATCCGGAAGAGACTTCGCGTTCACTGTTGAAGGTTGGCGCAAACTCGGTGCCATATGCTATAACATAGGTGCACCGAGTTTACGCCAACCTCCAATGAGGAACGCAAAGTCTCTTCAGGATCCATGTCGATGTTAGCTGACCGGAATTTTATTCATTATTTGTCCAGTATTCCTGCTAATCTATTGGGAGGTTTAAAATGTTGTTTCTTCAGAAATGAGCTTTAAAAATGTATCACGTTTAGTTGTTGAAATTTTCGTGGGCCAAATATAACATTGCCGCCTAGGGAGATGCCTAACACTCACAGAACTTTCACGATGTGGATCGAATCCACTACGCGGGAGCGGTTAGGCTGGCACACGTAACGCGCGCGGAGGAAAACGTTGTCGTTGGAGAGCGTTGAATGAGCGCCAACTCTTTTCATTGCTAGAGGGTCCACGGCGAACGCGTCCCAACGACGACGTGCACGCAGCGATTTTCCACCGCGTGCGCCACGTGTGCCAGCCGAACTGCTCCCGCGCTGTGGATTCGATCAACATCCCGAACCTTCTGCCACAATGGAACGGTAAGTCTTAACGGGTGAATCAAATGGATACTGAGTGCAAAACGTTCAAGCGATCATAGAGGCCCTTCCGAGAAATTACGCACATTTTGACGGAATGCTTTCTATGTTGTAGGTATATTCCTCTTCTAGATGTCTTTGAACCAAAACTAAGTCCGAAAAGGTTTGAGAAATCAGAAAAAACAGAATGAGGTGTTCGTAAAGTATCTCCGAATGAGACTGTCCGCCCACGCGGTCGGCGTGCGTGTAGAACAGTCTTCGTGAACACATTTTTGAACCTCCTAATCGATTAGCATGAATACTGGACAAATAATGTATGAAATTCCGGCCTGCTTTCTGCAGAATTGAGAAGGCTCGCTCAAAAACACCTGCGCGTCCGCCGCTAAACATGCACGCCAGCTCAGAAAAATGAAAACAAGTTACTTGTAACATAAAAGACCGAATACAAGCTACTTGTAACATATCTGAGCCGATGTAAGTTACTTGCGACTTATCTCAGATCATTTAAGTTACATGTAACATATAGGACGGATACTGCGTTCGGAGCGCCTCCGATATGTTACATGTAACTTAAATGACCTGAGATAAGTCGCAAGTAACTTACATTGGCTCAGATATATTACAAGTAACTTGTTTTCGATTTCTGAGAGAACACTGTGTGCAGTGCGCCTCCGATATGTTACATGTAACTTAAATGGCACAATATAAGTCGCAAGTAATATAAATCGGCCAAGAAAAAATTCCCAAGTGCGACGCACTACGCACTCGCGGGGTCGGGCTTACGACTGGCGTTGCTATTGGTTCAATTACCCAAGTTTGAGGTACTTGACCCCACACCAGCGGGGACGGCCCCGCACTGCATTGTTCTGCGTAGTGTGTGGTCTGGGACGCGCTCTCTGCGTCGCGTGTCATCTGCGTCATGTTACAACCACCCATAGTGAAAATATATGTATAAGTTACATGTAAAATAAGTGTAACTTACATGTAATATAAATTTAAGTTACATGTAATATAAATGTAAGTTACTTGAGACATTCAAGTAAGTTACATTCATATTACAAGTTACTTGTTTTGATTTTTCTGAGAACCGCGTGGGCGAACAGTCACATTCGGATTTTTTTTTTGGATTTCATTCGGATTTTGATTTTTTTAAGCAAAAAATATAAAAAATAAATATTGCCATGAGCACTGCCATTAAATGCCCGAAAGCCAATTTCAAGGCGGAGGTTCAGGCAGAGATCGATGATCTATGATGTCTTAGAAATTCATGCGTTCCACCTATATTATGGCAGATATCTTTTTATTTCAGCAGTTTTTTGATTTTTCAACAAGAGAAATATCTGAATTTTGGAAACCTCGTATGAAAGTGATTCAATTTTTCTGAAAAAAAAATTACCGCTTGACTGTTTGAACTCAGAGGGAAATGAAAAACGAAATCACAGGAATGGGAAAGCTAGAATTAGAAAATTGGAAGTATTGGGACAAAACAAAACAGGATCGCAAAACTATAGTGATGTTTAAAAAACTCCGCTAAGGCACGATCCTGAAATTTCGCTGAGCTCTCTAAGGACCATGATCTGACCAGGTTTCGTTTTGGAAGAATCTGCAGTTTTTTATGAGAGTTATATGTAGTATAAGCGTCCCAGTTTTCACTGTTAAATGTCATTTGGGTTGTGTGTGGGTACCAAGACGAAGCACACGACTCAACTATTACTCTGTGAAAAGAAGGTGAGTTTCGGTTCACAGTAGAAGTTAGGGAAAATCAGTCGAGGCTCAAATGATATCGCTCACCTCGATTTGGTGCTTCCTGCGGTCGACTATGCCTCGCCGGGTGTTTAACCCGTGTTGCAAATGGTCGTCTCTGCCGCGAGAGTCAGAATTTGTTCTTCTGAGCTAATCTTGATTGGACTCCTCAAGCGATCTTTCCTGTCAATGATGAACTTTGAAAAAAAAACAGTAATCAAGCAGGTATAAGAAGACACTGAAACAGTACCGTTTTATAAACTTCAAGAGTTTTGGCCGAGAATTAGCCGCGAAATGGCCGCGAAATGCCTCATTGCCGCGTAATCGTCGCAAAATAGCCGCCAAATGTTGCTCGCCGCGAAATAGCTGAGAAATAGCCACTAAATAATGCTCGCCGCGAAATAGCCGCCAAATAATGCTCGCCGCGGAATAGCCGAGATATATTGCTCTCCAGGTAGATATGCGGTGCATTCCAGAGGCATGGTTGAGATGTCAGCACCTCCGTCGGTTCAATTACCCAATTAATTAGTTTGGGGTACTTGGACCTCTTTCAGCCTCTGGAGGCCCCGCCCAACCGCTAGAGGCCCCAGATGGTGGCTCAGCGAGCCGGCGACGGTTGCGTCTTCTCAGATAAATGAAAACAAGTTACTTGTAACATAAAAGGCCAAAAACAAGTTACCTGTAACATATGTGAGCCAATGTGAGTTACTTGCGACTTATCCCAGGTCATTTAAAATACATGTAACATATCGGCGGCATACTGTGTGCGGTGCGCCTCCGATATGTTACATGTAACTTAAAGGCATCGTACGCGCAAAAAAACCGTATCTCATTTTTTCATTTTTTTGCGCAGGCAATTCTCTGACATACAGAATAAGAGTGGAAAGGCTCCACAAAACCATCGACTTTTGCAAAAAAACTTATTTTGAAACGTCTCGAATCATTCATTTCCCACCCCTCCGTCGATTTCGGTGTGTCTGGTGCAATACGTCGGAAGTTTTTTTCGCTAACGTCGGATGTATTTTTTGCTTCAAACTTATTAGGTGGTTGAATTCCTGTTGCCTCTTGTTCACTGGAACTTATTCTAAAAAATGAAGTATCCATTGGGCAAGTTTGGATGTTAGAATTTCCCTAATTAAAAATTTTAAATGCTGAATAATCCGCGCATGTGATGGCGCTTCTGTTCCTTGTGCTAGATGGTTGGTGAAAACTGGTGGCGGATCGTCATTTTGAACCACTCCAAGTTCAGAACCTTATGTTTTTGACGCGCAAAACTTCACCAACGTGGTCCGCCGGGCTCACTCATTAAATTGAGCCTAAAAAATGGAAATTGGTTTTCAGCGCGAACGATGCCTTCAAATGACTTGAGATAAGTCGCAAGTAACTTACATCAGCTTAGATATGTTACAAGTAACTTGTTTTCGGTTTCTGAGAGGATCCTGCGTGCAGTGCGCCTTCTATATGTTACATGTAACTTAAACGGCACAATATAAGTCGCAAGTAACTTAAATTGGCCGAGAAGATATTTCCAAGATTGATGTACGACGCACTCGCGGGGTCAGGGTTACGACTGGCGTTGCTGTTGGTTCAATTACCCAAGTTTGAGGTACTTGACGCCACACCAGCAGGAAAGGCCCAGCAGAGCATTTTTCGCGTAGTTTGTGGTCTGGGACACGCCCTCTGCGTCGCGTGTCGTCTGCGTCACGTGATAGCCACCCATAGTGAAAGTTCAAATGTAAGTTACATGTGACATAAGTGTAACTCACATGTAATATAAATTTAAGTTACATGCAATATAAATGTATGTTGCATGTAATATAAATGGAAGTTACTTGAGATATTCAAGAAGGTTACATTTATATTACAAGTAACTTATTTTGATTTTTCTGAGTTGGTTAATTTTGTTTACTCCTGAATATTCCTCGGTTATCTCGCGGCTACTTCTTGTCCGTTTCGTGAGAAGCCGAGAAATAGCCGGGAAATAGCCCACCAGGAGCCGCTGTGGAGCCTGGGGGCTATTTCGAGTTTATTTAGCGGCCAAAACTCTCAGAGTATATGTATATGGAAAATCAGTTGTGATCCCAAATTGCATATTGCTGATGGGCACAGTATCTGTTGCAAGCCGTAGGAAGTATGCTTTAAACCCATAGGCAGCAAACGCGATAAATTCTGACGCAGTTTTTTTATCGGCTTACTAGAGGTCAGCAACGTTCAATAGCAACTGCTCTGGGAAACATCGAAAAAAAAATTCTAGAAAATTGCTCTAAAAAAATTTTTGCTGCTATCTCATTTGACTCATCAGATAGGGGAAGTTGGCCGCTGACAAGGAAAGTGTTCAGAGCGATAAACGCAACTGCCAAAATGGATTGCATTTTTCGTATCTCTAGGGCCTCCATACCCGATTCGTGGAGACATGCAATCATCGTACCTCTTCACAAGAAGCTATCCGTCACGGAGCCCAAGAACTATGGGGAAATCTTTCTACTGCGTGTCATGTACAAGGTTTTGGAACGTATCATTCCCTAGCAACTCATCAAACATCGTGAGGAAACGACCAGAGATGAGTAAGCCGGTTTTCGACCTGGAAGATCGACCATCGACCAGGTGTTCGTCGTGAGAAAAGTAATTCAACCGTGGCAGCAGTATTTGAAGCCATTACAGCTTGCTTTTTTGGACTTTGGAGCCGCATTCGACTCTCCTCATCGTGATGCTCTGCGCGCCGGTGGAGTCCCGGAAAAGTATGTTCGACTAATTGAGGACATGAACAAAGGAACAACAGCAGCAGTTCGTACGCCTGTCGGGTTTACGTCAGCTTTTGAGGTGAAAACAGGAGTAAGGCAAGGAGCCGTTGCAGGACCTTTTCTTTTCAACTTCGCCGTTGATGACATCATGCGTAGAGTTGCAGAACAGTTTCCTGCGGATGTGATCCTAACACCATCAGGACGCTCCCTTGTCGACCTGGAGTACGCCGACGATATTGTGTTATTCGCTGAAAACAACGCAAAACTGCAAAGGTTTGTGAACCTCGTTTCGAAGTATGCCGCAGCCTATGGACTTCGTCTTCGTCAGGACGAATGCAAGCAGATGTGGGTCTCTCAGAGGCCTTCAACGGGAGTTTGTGTGGACAGACAACGTATCGAACGGGTGGATGATTTTTGTTATTTGGGCTGTTCGCTGAAGAACGATGGTACAAAGTTATGCAGCGGATATTCGACAACGATGTGCGAAAGCTACGTCTGCATTTGATTCTCTAACCAAGTGTTTGTGGTCTACCAACATCGCGAAGGAACTCAAGTTGCGCGTTTACCTATCCGCTATTCGCCCTATCATGATGTACGGATCGGAGACGTGGGCAGCACCGAAGACGCAGATGGAAAGGTTGGATTGCACGGAGAGGAAGCTGTTTAGACGTTTGCTCGGATATTTCTGGCGCCTTACATCAACGTTTGACACGAGGGAGGTGCCAACATCTCCCAATGCCATCTCAAGCGGCAACGGAAGGTCGTCTTCGTCTGCTAGGGCATATTTGAAGAAGACCGCCAGATCGTCTTGTTCTATACGCTCTAAGTTTGCTTCTAAGTCCTGTCTCGAAACGGCCGCCTGGACGTGGCCGAGAGTTTTGGACGGATGTGGTGAAGGAGGATTTGAAATAACTCGGCATTAAAAGGCAATTCAGGCGAGATGTTTTACGTCGCAGGAAGTGGAATAGCGACCAATGAATGGATTGTGTTCAAATGGTGGTTGAGGACCGTGACAAATGGACACGGCTGACTACTAGGACGGCACACCTCGGTGAAGATGCGGAATGACCGCGTCAGGCCAAAGCCAACCGTTTAAGTCAAGTTATGTAAGTCAGGGCCTCCATTGTAGATATGCGTTCTAGCTCGCCCCGAGCTGCTGGTTTCAAAAAGTTATAAGTTTTTTTAGCTTAGCGAAAAAACACGCATTTTTTTTGAGTGTTTTTTACAAAATTCTTGGATTCTGCTCGAAACTGATATGAAATCTGCTCTATATGAAGTCTTTCCCACTGCTGAAAACGAATCTGAAGTTCTCTCGTCGATATACTGTTGTTTACTGTAGGCTACGGCGACTACCATGTCAGTTAGTGGAGAAGCCTACCATAAAGGCAGTGTTCATGATAAAAATCGTCTTTATGTTTCCTAGCCTATCTTGAAAACGGCCCCATGCTGATTCCAATGATGTCTCTTGAATCGTACAAGACCTTCTGGGAGCGGAGTTAGGGTCCCTCAAAAATTGATCTAAGGAAACATTGTGGACGAGTTGTCCGAGGCTTGTAACTTCCGTCTTTTGCAGCCGATGTATGCGAGCTGACCTGAGTAAAGAGAGAAGTTGAGAATGAAGGGAAGAATGGGGCTAATGATTGGAAATCATCGCTCATCTCACGATCTCGAGCATTCATTTGTTCACGTCGGTGGGCGTGTGTTGCGCTTTTGGGCTTTGCCTTGCGCTCGAAGTGACAACTTCGGGCTCCTTCAGAGCTTTTCCTGGCTCGTTTTCATGCGTTCTTTCGATGTCAACCTTACAGTGTGCTCCTCCACTACCCATTCCTAGTGGAAACTGAAACACATTTTTTATCGTGAACACTGTCTTCAATAATTCGAGAATCGTCGAATGCACACCACATTCGTGTTCAGTACCCCGAATAACTCCTGCATAAAAAAATTTAGAGTCAAACCTGAGACTTCGACCAAACTACCGTATACACACCGTAATCTACCGTAAGCTGTGGAAAATCGATAAACGGACTTCAGATTCGTATCAAGCACTCCGATTAACCTCCAGAGAAAGAATTTGAGCCACATCTATCATAGAAAATGGTCATAACTTCTTTCAGCATGATAGAAAGCAGCTGCGAAGGGCACATGTAGTTGGGCTGTTCGCCCGAAAATCGTTCGTTCTAGGAAGTATATATCATCGAAAATGTCCACTTGAACTGAAAGAGTTCCCTTGTGGAAGTAATGGGGCGCAGTGAGACTACAGCATTTCGCGTATGTATTTCTAACGCGTCTCTCCAGATTTCCTCGTCAATTCTGTTCTTCTCGGAGAACGAGTAATCGTTCTAAGCCCCATTCATAGCTGGTCGCTTCGACTAGTCGTGTCGCTGCCAACCGTTACAAAACCTATCACGACAACAAACCTCGGACTTAGTCGCATCGGGATGGAACAGTTCGCAGTTTCAGTTGCGATCGCCGAGTTACTGGTGTATTTCACAGCTGGTCGAAGCGACCTGCTTGATTTCGTTAGGTCGCTTCGACTAGTCGCATCGCTTCCATGATGAAAGCGACTCGCCTAGTCAAAGCGACTCGACCTTAATCTTTCGTCAAGGCGTAAGGTATTCGACGCCATATTGCAGACTCTACACTTTTTAGCGTAAATGTCCCGTGTTTGCATCATCATTGAATCCTTGAAAACATTGTGTTTGTTTCAGTATACGACCAAGCATGAAGAGAATTGTTTCTTCCAATGAGTTTCAGCCTTCCGATTTCCAAACAACGCCACTACTGCTTGAACTTTTTTCTATTCCACACGAACAAATAACGAATATCTAATCAGGAAATCGTGGTTGTCACATGGAGGCAACCTGCAGGTCGAGCGCCGGAGTCTGACAGTCTGCGTCACTCTTGTCGTCTGTGACGCACCAAGACGTCTACGATTGGCTTATCCCGTCACAGCACAATAGAAAGTGCAAAACGTTGCGAAATATGCTCCGTCACCTCCAAATCACTATAGAAACAAGAAAACGTGACGAAATTTGGCTTCTAGGTAACAGCGCCTGGCTATTTCGCCTCCCATGTCACAACAGCAAGGAGATGTGGGTTCTAGGTGACAACAACGAGTTCCTGATTAATTGAGTACGATTGCGAAATTGATCGGTGCTGAATTCAAACATGATGTCTAAATATGTGGTTTAAAGTGAGCGAATTCCTAAATATCAACGCAGGAAACGGTATCAAAACTATCACCCGATTCGAAAAATCGATCTCGCGGCGTAGTCCGCAAATCACCGTCCCGTTTCACGCGGAATTGCATCCCCACGGGCAATTCCAAGTCGCTCGACGATTTAAGACCGCTGAGGTCTCAGATCGCGGCAGTTTCGTTGGTGGCTTGGACTTCAAGTCGAAGCGGCCAGCTATGAATGGGGCTTTATCCAATAACTTCGAAGTCTGACAATGTTGTGAGCACTGCCTTTTACAAATGATGTAGTAGCATCACACAAACTCACCCGTAAGTTGCAACAGAGGTCGAATAGGCCAGATTTCAGTAAAATTGTGCTTGTAAATTACTGATCTTCAATAGATATTAACGAAATGCATAAGCAACTGTTACAGAGCAGATCATCAAAAAACCACCGCAGCCGCCTTTTATAATGATCGAGAAGCGAGTTTGCAAAGATTGTTATCGTCGGATTATAGGGGTGAGAATGTTTGTGGAACTGTTGGTATGCATACAGGTACAATTAAGATCCTTACCATAGATTGACAGGATCCTATGACTTCAGATCGAGATTCGCTACTACTCGGGAATCTCATTGAAACCACTCCTGTCGTAGTTGTGATTTCGATAGCTTTCCCGACTGGAATAAAAGTATTGGGGGACCGGAAAGTAATGTCATTTCTGCGCATGTCGGAACCTAATTGTCATTTATCATTCAGCTCATTGTTTGGTTTAGACGCGTGCCAAAAACATTCCTTACTTATAGACAATGGAATTAAATATCAATTTGTAATTTTGGTGAAAATGGCCAGCCAAATAAATACCAGAAGAGGCACAAATCCAGCATTGCATGATTTTTGAGTTTCGCACGGAAAGTAACAGAACACGTGCTACCAAAAACATTTGAGCCGTTTCTCCAAATGCATTGGGCACTCATGAATGCCAAAGGTGGTTTTCCAAGTTCAAAACGGGTCTTTTCGACTCGTATCGATCAGAATGATCATCAAGGTTATACAACGACGTGTGAAAGGCGGAAGTGGAAGCAAATCCGTGTCAGACGATCGAGGAATTTATTTATTAGTTATTATTATTTATTAGAATGCACGCTAAGATGCGTCGAAAAAAACAGTATGTATGAAAAACAAATCAAACTATTGCACTATCGAGAACAGAAACATAAAAGTAATTAAGATACATCCAGAATGACTAAAAAAAGAAGCCTAAAGCAAACTAAGCTTCTCGACCGCGAAAACAGTGCCTCTATTTGAAAGATCTGACGTTTCGATTATAAGCTCGTCGAAAATCAGTGGCCGTTCACTTAGAGAAAACATTGTATTGAGTAAGATCCGTAGCAGCCAACAGTTTAAGGGGTTCCAAGAAGGGATGGCTAATTAAGGAAATAAATAAAAACAAGTAGAGCAAACGAGAATTATTTTACTGTTTTTCTTCAACCAGCATGAATGAGAGCTTTCGTTGACACTCTCGTTAACATCACTTTCGCCCAAGCAGAGGGTTTGACCAGATTTGACCATTGAGCAGCTGTCTGTAAGATAACCCTACCGAGATCCAGCGCAACTGGTAGGAGACCATTCACGAGCGGATGCAGTGGCACCTCTTTTGATCTAAATACGAACGCATGGCACTGACTCGGGGGTGCCTACAGTATAAGCTATCACAGTGGTCAAAAATTGTCATGGCGGATTGACGTGACACGAGAACATGAACGATAACCTCATTCATCGCACAGAAGCGCAGCACTGCTGAAAAGGGCTCTGACATAGACCTGCTTCAAAATTCAACCATTGAAAGTGTTGCTGACAATGAGGCATCTTTTGGATAATGATAGAATTGAATGTAATAGCTTTGGATTGCCCGCATACCATTAGCTGCTGGAATTATAATGGACTGCGGAGGGAAAAATTAGGTATTCAAACCATGGCTCACGAATATCCTACTTGAACAATAGCAGACCTTGAATTCATTAGAAACACGTTTTTTTTTAGTTTAGCGGGCACCATAGAATCATACTTCGGTAAATACAACAGGCACATATCAACACAAGCCATACAGGGTTAAAAATCAAGAAAATCCACGAAGTTTCATACGGTAGGATCATGGAAAGCCGATTTCCATCCAACGTTAAGGTTTAGCCAAGCAGTCGTTACCATTGCAAAGGGCCATTACAAGTCCTGGATTCTGAGAACTGAAAGCATATAAATTTTTCACAGCCTGCTACAGAAAATTTTGCTGTTGAATGACTCTAGAACGCTAGGTGTTGACTTGTTCGAATTGCGAAATAGTCTTAACCAACTCTGGTGGACCATCCAACATCTTAAGGCATCGTTCACGATGAATTTCGTTTTCGAGTCTCTCATATATAATGAGAGCTCTAGTACACAGTATAACAGCTACGTTGAAAAGAGCGCGAAAAAAATCACTGAAAACCCCTTTTTCAGACCGAAGATATCTCAATCGACTTTTGAGAAAGGAAGAGTCGATCGTCAGAGATTGCTGTTTTGACCAACGATCTCACGATTAAATGAAGTTTATCTTTCTCTAAAGTGATTTGTGGAGAAGGAAAGGTTAAACGATGTGTGTAGAAAAGGCATTATTCACGTAATCGTAAAGTATATTCCATCAACTTCCCCTCAGTTTTACTGTATCAATTGTTGATCATTTACCTATATGGTGGCTGACAGCAAATTGTGCCAGATGACTGACGAACGAACGGCCTCTTTTGACGGAATTCGAGACATTCGACCTCACTTACAGGCCATAAAACGGCCAATGTCTCACCGTCGACTGCGTACCACGCGCTGCGCACCGCACACGCTTCGGAAGCAGACGGGTTTTGGCCGCCGCGCGACGATTTTTAGCCGCCGCGCGACGTTTCGGCCGCCGCGCGGAGGCCGAAACTCGTCGCTCGGCGGCCGAAACTCGTCTGCTTCCGACGCACGTGCGGTCGCGCAGCGCGTGGTACGCAGTCGACGGTGAGACATTTGCCGTTTTATGGCCTGTATCTTCACAATAAGGCGTTTTTAGCCCAACAAACTCTCCCTGCGTTCTTAGGTAGACCCAGAAAATCATTCCAACCGAAAAAACGGTAAGTGTTTTTCAGCGCGTACGATGCCTTTGAAGCAGATCGGGAAAGTACGGTGCTTATCTGGGACTAATTCCGGTCTGCAATTGCGTATCGACACGTTTTGCGGCCGCACGCTCCCGAGTCAGAAGTGCTTCCAGCAGCGCAGCCGCCGATCTGCTGACTCTAGGTTGGTTTTAGAAACTGGAAACTAAGAAAAATTGGAGAACATTGTATAAAAAGCCACATCGAGTCGGCTTTGGCGCTGGAAACCTGACTGACTCGAGCGCGTGCGGCTGCAAAGCGTGTCAAGACGCAATTGCGGACCGGAATTTGGCCCAGATAAGCACAGTAAGTATACTCCGTTTATCTTGAATTGCACAAATACGGTCCGCCAATGGTCCTCTAATTGGCCCGCTAATACCGTAGTGTACGTCCACGACGCGTTCTCGGCAGACCCGGGTGGCAGGGTGGGTGGCCGGTGTGCAGAGCAATCGATTCGTCAGTGCCGTCACTCGGCCACCCAACCTGCCACCCGGATCTGCCGAGAACGCGTCGTGGACGTACACTACGGTACTAGCGGGCCAATTAGAGAACTATTGGCGGACCATGTTTTGTGCAATTCAAGATAAGCAGAGTATTGAGCAGGTGTTCGGACCCCGAATAATCTTTCCGAACAGAACACGACAATGCAAGAGCGCATTGCGCTTCCGGATGATATCCAAAATACCATCTCTAATTAATTCGCTGAGAAAAAGCAACTATCAGGGATAGAAAATTTACTCAATAGATGGCAAAAGGTAATTGACAATTATGGGAAATACGTCACCGATCAAAAATAAAGACTCGTTAGAAATGTATGTGTTTGTATTTAGCGCAAGAAAACGGCATTACTTTCCGGTCCACCTAATGTGTCATTCACTTTTCGTGCCCACACCTTCCATGTTTCCAACTCGAAGCGTAGTGGTTTGTGCGAATATCGCGCACGAGCTTGGTGGGCATTGTTTATTTATATGAAGCGTGAAAAGATACGGGAGCAGCCGCATTTCCACTGATGACGGCAAGTGACAGCACTGTTCATCACTGGCCAAATGTACTGCTTACCGTCCTTATTGTAGCAGCCTTTGCTCACATTCACATAAGGTCAGTTGTTCAGCTGACTGATTCGAATCCCTATATTATCTAAACCGTGGCACAGATCCATACGTGCATCCAGCTTCATTACAGAATCGCCGAGGTTGAGAGCCGCTGTCGATCGTCACAAGAGACCGCAGCGGTAACAGGCGATAGCACGCGATTCAAGCGTCAGATCAATGGGATCATCAATAAAACCAGAAATGGAAATCACCTCTGGATGAACTCCATGTCACGTATCAAGGTTAAGATTCGAGAAATATGTGTTGGAGAAATTCAGAATGTACTGTGCCTCTCTGAGCTAAATTCCGGTCCGCAATTGCGTCTCGACACGCTTTGCGGCCGCGCGCATTCGAGTCGCAAGAGTTTCCAGCGCCGCAGCCGCCCATCTGTTGATTCTAGATGGGTTTTAGACACTGGAAAGTAAACAAAATTGTAGAAAACTGTATAAAAGTAGCCATATTGAGTCGGCTCTGGCGCTGGAAACCCGACTGACTCCAGCGCGTGCGGCCGCAAAGCGTGTCGAGACGCAATTGCGGACCGGAATTCGGTCCAGATAAGCGCAGTATTTATAGTCGTTTGGGGAGCGCAGGATATTCTGATTTGCTTGTTCAGGCTCGTGAACTGGTGGACAAGTGCATAGATCTACACCAATACTGTACAGACTTGGATAGCTCTGATCGTGGCCCGCCGGGACCACCTGGTCCACGAGGACCACCCGGGTGAGCTTGCATGTTCTGTCGGCGTGTTTCATGTTTTACCAGGCTATGTCATGTTATGCCATGTCAAGTCGCAATTTCATGTCATACTATTTTATGCAAGGTCATGCTATACCATGTCACATTGTCATGTTGAATTGAAGCAGCGTTTCTGTTTTTTATGAGTCAAAAGAATATAACTTTCATTTATTAAATAATTTTAATTTTCTTTTGTGAATCAGCTTTTCACATTTTACTCTTTCATTTTGCTTCATTTTATTATTTTTTTTTATTTTTGTTTTGTTGTTTGATAAGAGTTATTTTGTTGCTCTATCTACAGGCAATTCAAATCCCTAGCTAAAGGGTATGAAACCGCGAAATTTTCATAGTCCCTACGCGTGCTGGTGCGGAGCGGAGGTTAGTGGCAGCGAGAGAGCGCATGACAGACAGAGAGAGCAGAATGGCGCGCGCCGCTTGCGCCATGGGTCGTGACAATTACGACGTTTTACAGAAGATACCCCCGGGGCTCTTCAATGCTGATTTTTTATGTAATGTCACGTTATGTGAATTGGTGTTATTTTATGTTATGTTATGCTAATTGGAAAACGGGTATTGAATTTATTGAGTTTTTGTCGTTACAAATTGTCCTGGGCCGTTTTGTCTGATTTATTTGTTTATTTACTCACTTATTTGTTTATTTTTGTGTAGTTTTTTTCTTTTCCGACCTTTTTTGGGTATGAGATAAGCACAGATTTTTGTTTTCAATCCTTTGTATATCATTTACTTAATTAATTACTTGTATTTTCTTTTCATTCACATATTTGTGTCAGCCGAATTACGATTTTATCCATATTATTGTTGATTCATGTAATTTGCAATTTTGTCAGTGCTAAAGTAGTTTTATGTTGTTATGTTATGTTATGTTATGTTATGTTATGTTATGTTATGTTATGTTATGTTATGTTATGTTATGTTATGTTATGTTATGTTATGTTATGTTATGTTATGTTATGTTATGTTATGTTATGTTATGTTATGTTATGTTATGTTCAGCAAACAAGGCGCTCCTGGTCCAATTGGTCGTCCTGGACTGATGGGAATACCTGGCCTACCAGGTCCACAGGGTAAGAAGTTAGGCTCTTAGGTGTTCAACAACTGAAAAAACATTGCAGGAAAACATCTTGTATAGTAATAGTATATACTCAGGACCACCTGGACCTCCAGGGAAGGATGCGGAGTGCAAGGAGTGTTTAGTGAGTGAGGAATTCCTTATGCAGCGATCTGCAGAATGCCCTAAGGTGATTTTTTTTCAAGGGGCCATACTGAAAAAAGGCTGAAATCCAATTTTGAAAATATTATATTTTTTTTTAGGTCGAGCAATTGCAATGCTCAGAGAGGACATCAATAGATAACATGATTGGTCCAAAGCTGATCGATAAGGCTCTGCCTTCATTCGTGGCCCAGGTTGGTGAAACTTGCGATGCAGCTTAACATAACATAACATAACATAACATAACATAACATAACATAACATAACATAACATAACATAACATAACATAACATAACATAACATAACATGACATGACATGACATGACATAACATAACATAACATAACATAACATAATATAATGTAACATAACGTAACATAACATAACATAACATAACATAACATAACATAACATAACATAACATAACATAACATAACATAACATAACATAAAATAATGTAACATAACGTAACATAACATAACAACAGAGCATGCCAAGCCAATCTCTTTCATTCCCCTATCTCGCACGAAACCGTGTCTTATCGTAATATACCATAGCATAACACACCGTACCAAACCACACTAAAAGTAATGTAACATATCGCAGTATGATATGGTTTAACATGGCCTAACGTAGCGCACCAGAGCATAACATAGCATGACATAGTTAACACAACAGAACACAGCATAACATAATATAACGAAATAGCATGACCCAGCGAGCCATAGCATAAAATGCAGTACCAAGCCATATCAATGCAAGCAGGGCCCGGATCCATGAACGAAAGCGTGAGTAATATCTAACCGTGGGTGTAACATACCATGGTCATACTCCACTCTTTACCCGCAACCGCGATTCGATTAGGCTGGCTTCGGATTGGTATACGCGTGCGATTGCGTAGAGTGTGTGCAACCTCACCACACCACACTCATTGGACGCCTGTGCCGATGTTGATGGGATTGGCGATTTGCCAACTTAAGCTGGTACGCGATATTTTTCTGGTGAATAAGGCGAAACCCGAGTCTCTCCTGGAGTGAAATACCCTACTCTACACCCTGAGTTTCGAGGGTAGGGTTTATGATGAATCACAGGTTAATGGTAACATTCTACTCTTTACCCATTTATACCGCGGTATAATCGCTCATGAATCCGGCCCCAGTACCACATGTGAGATAATACGAGGAAAATAAAGAGAAACTCACCGTTTCATTCGTTTAGCATCAAGTAGAATTTAACAAGGTAGCAGCCTGGCGGTGGACGTTGAGTGGCCGGATTGATTGACTAAAGGGCGAGGCAAGTTGGGTTAGAGCGCGGAAGTGACCGTAATCAAAACGGCGGGAATCAATGGTCAACGAGGCCCAAATTCGTCGAGGGGAGCCCAGTCTTTGCTTTTGTCTTCGCTCCAGATCGGCTGTCGTCCTGTTTCCTGGGTTTCCGGGAATTCGCACGCTCTGCCCGTCCTTGTGCCATGGCCTTGGTTGTGCTCGCTCTGTTATCGCCGCTCGTTTGAGTTTTTTGCGTCCAGTAGTAGGTTTTGCGGATTCCTGCTGAGGGTTTTAGGGGAGGATCTTCTTGAAGGTCAAGAAAACGTTCACCGCTGGGTTGTACCAAGGATTTCCAACAAGAAGAAGGGTCTCCAATAATAAATTTGTAAGGAGTTTTATCACCAGATCTGTAGTAATAGTTATTTTGCTTTGTTTTATTGTAATAAATTAATTGTAATTTATTGTGCTACTGTTTCATTACCATTGGGGTTCACAACCCGGTATATTGGATCTTTTGGGTCACGTAAATTTGTGTGCATTCCGAAACCACAACCACTTAACTCACACCACGTCGGACAATACCATACCATACCATACCATACCATACCATACCATACCATACCATACCATACCATACCATACCATACCATACCATACCATACCATACTGTACTGTACTGTACTGTACCATACCATACCATACCATACCATACCATACCATACCATACCATACCAAACCATACCATGTCATACCATACCATACCATACCATACCATACCATACCATACCATACCATACCATACCATACCATACCATACCATACCATACCATACCATACCATGCCATGCCATGCCATTCCATACCTCACCATACCATACTACAGCACCAGCACATAACACAACATAACTGAACAAGTGTAACTTGAAGTAACGAACGCAACATAACGTTCTAGATGGTGCTGAACAACTCAGACGTGGAGACGTGTCTGAAGGTATGCCTGGGTAACGTCACGGCCGAACTTGAACAGGAACTAGCAGAAGCTGCCACTGAGTCTGCCTACATCCAAGGAGCGACAGCAAGTTGGTTCTCCTCCGAAAAGCCTTTTAATGAATAATAACAAATGTGCATTAAGATTGCAAGCTGCAATCAGTCGGTAAGGCGGTGTTCCACTCGCATGCTACAACCTACTACGGAAGCTGGATGCGTGATGCCTATCCGAGAACAGGAGACGTCCGTAGAGTTCAACCTAAACGTAATAAGTTTTCGAGGGTTATGTGGGCACTCGTTTCAGGATATGCTGAAACGCTACTTGGTGAATCATTTTCAAGGTAATGAAGTGATCGAATTCCGTACGGAGGCTGACCTCCGTCGAGAGCATGTTAGCAACGTGTGAGTGTTTATTTAGAAACATTGGTCTACCTCCTCCTGTCGTCGTCTCACTCGATGTATATCATATTCAGTTTCGATTCGCTGAAAGTATAAACTCACGCTACTGTGAACTTATAGATATCGCCTGCCGTATGTATTCGACGGGACAAACCACATGCTGTTCAATGGGTCGCTGTTCTTCCATAGAGCAGGGTTCCCCCGCATTGGAAAGTTTGATCTTGTCTCCGGTCATTATAACGAAATTGAGATTCCCGGAGCTGCTTATCATGGTAACAATGTCAGTTTTCATTCTCTCTTAGGAGTATTCTATATCATGAAACATGTTCTATTTCACATGTATTATTCAGTACCTCTTCAATAAGTCGCTAACATACTTCGACCTGGCTATCGACGAGAATGCGCTCTGGATTATGTTCCACTACGAGAAGGAGAAGTTCCTGAGTGTCGCTAAAGTGAGATCTCGACTTTACCATTACCTACCAAATATGATTGTGCATCTTACCTTTCATAGCTCGCTTGATGGTATGAGATGTATAAAAGCAGTCGACAGGGTCAATTTGAGCCCCTTTCATGGTTGACCGACCGACGTCGGACGACTCGCTATCAATTATGATAGGCTAAAATAGATAAGATGGATAGCATAGGGTAGATAGATTATCCACATTCGATAACGAGTCGTTCGACGTCCTCAGAACGTCGAAGGGCCGTGTGCCCGGGAATTTCCGACCAAGGGCGAGCGGCGGGGGCTATGTTTTGCGAGCGGAGAATCATCAGGAGCGAGGCGGGGGCGCCACCAAATTTCGTTAGCTTGGTCCTGCAGAGGAAATTCGAAACAGAGGAAAACACGTTCGCTCGGGCAAACCGCATGACACGTTGAACGCTAGAATCAAACCCGTGCCACATACGGAGCACAATTTTATGATGACTTCACTGCAGGCACCACTGAGTAAGTACTTACATCATCGCGCACTTCGCGGGTTGACAGTAAGGAAAGTTCCCTAGTCTATCGATTAGACTTGAGTGGGACACCAACCATGGGGTTTGGAAAATTTTGGAGAAGGTAATAGCACCCGCCCAGGGTGTGAGAGAGGTGGTTCCCGGATATTGTTATGCAAGGAATCAATCACCTAAACGATGACAACGCGGAGATGTTCTGCCCGAGCCCCGCTCCCTTTTGCTTGGATGTCCGGGCGTCGCGCCCATTATGAGTCATGGGACTGGGGTGGGGACCTGTAGGGCGCCAGGCGCGGAGGGGGCCCCCGCCTCGCTGAGTGGTGGGTGCGGGGGCGCGGCCCTCCGACGTTCTGGGTCGGTCGGCTAACTATGAAAGGAGCTTTAGGGTAGCTGAGGAAAACGATCAACCCGAGTTGTGATGTGCCACACCAGGGGCGGCATGCACGTACGCAGCGGGTTAGGTTTGGGTTAGGCAGGGTTTGGAGCGTCGGCGCGTTTGATGATAGCAGCGCGAGGGCTAACAGAGGGTTACGCTAGCACTGAAAAATCGTTCCCTCGCAAACCCTACGTAGGAGGGTCGGACAGCCGAAACCCCGTTGAGACCCCAACTATTGATTATCTCCACCACTCGCACAGCAATGATCAAACGCGCCGACGCCCCAAACCCTGCCTAACCCCAACCTAACCCGCCGCGTACGTTCATGCCGCCCCAGGTGACAAAACCATTCCCATGAGAAAACATTTTTTTGGTTTATATAGGGGCGGGTTATCCAAACCATCAAATATACTATAGCTTAGATAGTTCTTAAGGTTGAGGCGGGGCCTGTGGCGATCACTGCCAGGGTCTACGTATAAGGACCACAGCGGAGGTACCATACATTACCCGCGCTAAGTTTTGTAAAAACGGGGAGCATCTGGCATACTTGGCAAAAAAACATCCATTGCATGTAACTTTTTTGACTAAAGACTTTTTCGAATTCTGAGAACGCTATCGTATTCACAGATCAAGTTGCTACCTATCTATGTGACTTGTGAGTCACTTTGTTTTTGAAGGAAATAGTTTTTGCAATCGTTCACCAAAAACGTCGCGCGCGGCGAAGTGCGGCGAAACTTTGAGCAGTATTTGTACGAGTAGTGGAAGAGCATTCTGTGTGCTTTCTCCATAAATAAGGTGCAGATGAGAGAATCTTTCAGTAGAATTTTATAGGTATTTTCAAACTCCTTCATTGAATACGGTTCAGAGCTTCCTGAAAAGTCGTAAATTTGTTGCGAAAACAACGGAGACTTAAATGAAGGAGCTCAACAATTCGATCTATACAAATCTTGAAATTCTCTCACCTGCACCTAATTCATGAAAGAAACATGCGGATTGCTCTCCCATTACTCGTACAAATACTGCTCAAAGTTTCGCTGCACGCGACGTTTTTGAAAAAACGGCAGCATAAACAATTTTGTTCGAACTCAGAGCAATTTTGTGGAGCTCCTGCCTACGAATCACATAATTAGGTAGGAAATTGAGCTGTGATTATGATAGCGTTTTCAGAATCTAAGAAATTCTTCGTCCAAAAAACGTTACAAACATCGCACATTTTTCGCCAAGTTTGGCAAATGCACCCCGTTTTTACAAAACCTAGCGCGGGTATTGTAAATACGTTATCCTCTATTTGGTGACCAAAACCCTAAGGAGTTTATATGATCCCCCAACGATTCCATGTTTTTGAGCCGAAACGCTCTTAATCCCCACCTCATGTTTTCATTTTAGAGCCAACTTGTTACGACTCCCTCACCGAGTGCTGCAGAATTATGCGCTCGCGCTTAACCCTGATCACTGGAATTGTTGATGCTGGTAAAAAGGTCTGAGAAGGGAACCACAATAAGTCATGAAGACCATTATAAATGAAATGTACTTTTCTAGAATCGTTTTCGAACGAAAAGTCCGAATATGCCCATCGCCGCTGCCTAGACTCACTCTGAAAAAAGTTATGAGCGTTTTTTAAAGCTTCGCGGTAAGGTAAGGGCCCCATGGAATTTCTAGGGTGTTTTCGAATTTTTCTCCTGATTTTGCAAAAACATGTATATAGGGGTAATCTGGGGTGCTGAAAACGAATCTGGGGTTTGCTTGCCCAAATTTCAAGGTTTACTGTAGGTTACGGTAGGTAACATGCCATTCAGGAGGCAAAACCTACCTCAATATTCCGATAATCAAGAAATGGACATCAAATTCGTATTCAGCACCCCAAATAACCCCCACATAGAAACTTTGAGACAAATCTGAGACTTTGTCCAAACTACCGTATACCCACCGTAGTCTACCGTACGCTGCCAAAAATCGATAAACAGACATCAGATTCGTGTTCAGCACTCCAAATAACCCCCAGAGAAATAATTTGAGCATATTCTATAGAAGCACTCCGGAAATCGTCAAAAGTCGCGATTTGCCATCAAATTCTCCCCCGATGGGAATCTGTGAACGAATACAGTCGAAAACTTCGGAAAATCGATAAGTGAACCTCATATTCGTGATCAGCACCCCCAAGTAACCCATCAGAGCGAATTTTTAGTCAAATCTGGAATATTTTTCTAAAACGCTTTGAGAGCCCTCTAATCGGTATAAATAAACGCTTAACCGCTGGTAGTCTGCGCAAAGTGTGGAAAATTTTCCTTCACCTTAACTTTGCTTAGTGGGGTAGTTTTGGGCGCTGAACACGATCATGAGGTCCGTTTCCGGATTTTCATAAAAAATAATACGCTTTTTGGAGGGTGCAATAAGTACGAAAATCAGAGAAAAACGCCTATAACTTCTTTCAGAGTGGGTCTAGGCAGCTGCGATGGGCATTTTCGGACTTTTCGTTCGAAAATGGTTCTAGAAAAGTACATTTCATTTGGAATGGTCACTATTACTTATTGTGGTTCCCTTGTGAGCCAAAATGGCTCCATCCCCCGTGCTTTACCCTTCCTGAGGCGGCATCATACACGTACGCGAATGTGATGTACGAAGGGGTTGGAGCAGAGTTTGAGGCGTCGGCTCGTTTGATGATGGCAGTGCGAGGGCTGAAAAGGGGTCGCTGTAGCACTGCGAAATCGTTCCCTCGCCAACCCTACTTAAGAGGGTAGCACGGCCTAAACCCCGCTGAGAAACCATTGAATGATCTCCAGCCCTCGCACTGCCATCATCAAACGCGCCGATGCCCCAAACCCTGCCTCAACCCCAACACTCGCATACGTCCATGCCGCCCCTGAAGAACGAGTAGGGCTAGCTCAGGTCGTGCCAGCCAGCTATGACACCTACATTCATATAACCGGAGTTTCGAAACTCACTAGACTAAATTTGATAAGATGACCATACGTAACTGCGTACAATCGGCTCAAATCCCCGTCGAAACTGATTGTAACTGACGCACATGACTGTCTAATGACTTCTAGCAGTTTCTGAAGACAGATGTTGTTATTCCTCTGTTTTGCGTGCTGGAATGTACTAGTAATCCGATATGACCTGGAAATAGAAGCCGACGTTTCAGGTGGACATCAACAATTTGACTATTTACGAGACTCACAACTTGACGCTGATCAATCACACCCAAATCGCCAATGGGATAGTCATTTGTGGTGTACTATACACGGTGGGTATTCAGCAGATTTATTTGGAACATGACGTCACTTGACGAAGAACACAGTGTTGTAGATAGAGGATGCTCATGCTCAGCGCACGTTCATTTCCACTGGCTACGACTTCTATCGACTGCAGTACTCTAAACCGAACATCAAATGGATCAATCTCTACAAGAATGCCAATATGATCTCGTACAACCCATACGATAAGCGAATTTATGTCTACGATCACGGCTATCTGCTGACAGTACCGGCTCATATACAGTGGATGTCCAAATGACTTTCACTGCGCTCTTCACCTCTTTTCTTGAATTACACCGATGCAGACGCTTCTCTTAACTTATTGAATAAAACTGAATACAAGTGGGTTGGGTTCTAAAATACTCTAAACTAAAATGGAAGAAACGGGGGGAAATGAGACGGCTGGCTGGCATACAGTTGACAATAGGCTGTCAATTAACTGACAGTCGGTCATTACGAGGCCAACAGTTGGCTGATCGCCGTAATTAGGCACGCAAAATGACTGAGCTCCAAAAGTGGCACCAAACTTGCAAGAGCGAGTCACTATGAATTTCGAGCTCTATTTTTCAAATTAAAGGCACTGTTCGCGATAAACTTCGTTCTCGAATTTTCCATGACAAACGCTTCTCGTGGCCCTAAGAAGCAGAACAGCGTCGAAAAAAACGGGACGAAAAGCTACCCAGGGGCCGCAAAACGGCTTAGATAAGTGAGCAAACCCCGCCGCTAAGAGCAAGTCCCGCCTCATTCCGTCCCTCGACGTGAACAAAGGAACACTAGAAATCGTCAGTTGAGCGATGGTTTCCGATCAAAAGCCCCGTTCTTCCCTTCATTTTCAACTTCTCTCTTTACTCAGGTCAGCTCGCATACGTTGGCTGCAAAAGACGGAATTTACAAGCCTCGGACAACTCGTCCACCATTGTCCCTAGCTCAATTTTCGAGGGACCATAACTCCATTCCCAGAAGGTCTTGTACGATTCCAGAAGCATCATTGGAATCAGAATGGGACCGGTTTCAAGATAGGCAAAAAAACAGAAAAGCGATTTTAATCTCGAAGAGTGCCTTTAAATGAATGATTATTGATTGAATTCAGTGCGTTCGGAAATGATAGGGACACCCCTGAAAACCAGTCTTTATGTTTGAATTGCGTGCGGCGTTCGGTAATGCTCATAAATGAATTCAGCAAAGTAATTAACCTATGTTCACTTGTTTCTATAACAATAGCATAATAATGTAATATTTAATTTTAAATTGTCACATTATTCGTCGTTCGGAAATGATAGGGACACTATTAAAAAACAAAAATTATCAAACAAGGAATGAACAATTATACACATACATGAAATCTAATATGATATCGCACCTCCAGAGTTGGAAATCAATTCAAAATTCTATTCGGCATAAAGTGATCAAATTGGATATCACATTTTTATCCAAATTTCTCCAGGCTTCGAGTACAGTGGCCTTTAGCTCGTCTACGGTCACATACTGCTTGTTATTCGCGTAAATCTGGCGCACAATTATGCCCCAGATATTCTCTATCGGGTTGCAGTCAGGACTACACGCGGGCCATTCCATCACGCGAACTCGGTTTTGTTGAAGCCACGCTTTTGTGGATCTGGAGATATGGACCGCAGCGTTATCTTGCTGGAAAATGTAGCGTCGACGCCTGTTCCCAGTGAAGAACGGCAGAAGATGCGCACGCAATGTTTCTTGATACTCCTCCGAATCCATCCGACACGAAGTGAAGGCGATTTCCAAAACACCTTCGCTGCAGAATGCTCCCCAACACATCAGCGAACTGCCTCCGAAATTTCTTCGACTAAATACCATCGGATTCTTGCTAAGATCTCTCCAGTAGCATCGAGCACCGTCAGGTCCATCAAGGTTAAACTTCTTTTCGTCGGAGAAAATTACCTGGAACATGTCGCCTTTATCTTTTTCAATTTTATCGGGTTTTTAGAGAATCCCATACCTCTGACCAGTCTGTTGCCATGTTGTTCCTTGTAAACCGGAGTCGAGCTACTTTGTAGACTTCTAAGAGTGATGGAGCCTTCTTCATCACTTGGCGGACGATGTTTTCGTCTGCGTTTAGAACGCTCCAAACAGTAGTCTTCGACACATTGAGCGGCAACTGAGCCCTCACTTGGTTGAGAGACAGACTACTGTTTGAGCAGAGTCGGCTTGTCCACCGTGCATCCCTGCCGCTGACCTTTCTTGGGCGTCCAGGACTCTTCGCCAAGCCGTAGGAGTCTGGATCTCGTAGGAACTGGCTTATGCAGTTGAGGGAACGTCCGAGCTGGGAGGCAATTAGACGTTGGCTCGGCCCGGCAGCGTTGAGGGCACGCATTTGGGTTTGTTCGGAAACAGCGATGTACCACGGCCTATCATTGGAATAAGGATGTTGGGTGTCCTCGTGTTGCGTTCATGTAGTGAACTTGTAACGGGAAATTTTGTTCGAAGTGAAAAATTCCATTTTTTGCAAGATGTCCCTATCATTTCCGAACGGTGAACTTTCCTAAATGTAAAGGAAAAATCTTATGAAATTAGGCACGGTTTCAAGGAAGTTGCGAACAGAGGTTTTTTATCACGCTGAATTCATTGATGAACAGTATTCATCACCATTCCCAGAAATTTTTTGAAAATCTCATTTTTTAGAGGTGTCCCTATCATTTCCGAACGCACTGTATATGTAACTGTCAGAAATTTTACGACAAACAATTGAGGAAGGGGCAACATTGATTTTTTTTTAAATTTTGTTTTAGTTTCAAATGCACTCTATAGCGGCAATGCGACACGGCAAATGGGCGTGGCCAGGCGCGATACCACTGTGCCCCCCGCTGCGATCGCACCGAAAGAAAAAGTTGCGAATTCGAAAAATCCGAAAAAAAGCATCACACTTGAGGATTTTCGCGAATAAGCGAGATGAGGCGAGAAAGCACAGGAAAGGCAGCGATTCTGATTAACATTTACTTTAACCCCGCGGGTAAATCGTTTATGAGTACGGGCCCAGGAAATGACGTAAATGAGGAAACCATCAATGGCGAAATGAAAGCAGACAGAACAGTGAACATCAAAAAACAATGCGCAATGATTGGTCGATAGACGTCACAAAAATACGCTGCGCAGTTGTGGACGCTAGTCGTGAAGGCAAATGTTGGGTATTGCAAGCAACCCAAGGTTCGCATTCATTATTCGAAGCTCATTCAACATAAACCCAATCTTAAACCCGGGGCCGTATTCATAAACGAAATCGGCAGGATTCATAAACGAATATACCGCGATCTAAGGGGGGGGGGGGTAAAGAGTAGAATGTTACCATCAACCTGAGGGTTCATGGTAAACCACACCCTCGAAACTGTGGGTATGGAGTAGGGTGCGAGACACCCTGGGAGAGACTCAGGTTTCGCGTTATTCACTCGAAAAATATCGCGCTCCAGTGTGGTATTGCGTTCCAGCTTACGTTGGCAAGTTGCCAATCTAATCAACGCCGGAAAGAGTGAGGTGTGGTGAGGTTGCACACACATTACGCGACTGTACCCATTTGCATCGCGCTTGCTTGTAAAGAGTTGAGTAAGATCAGGGTATGTTATAACAATGGTCAAAAATTACCCCGTCTTCGTTCATGAATCCGGCTCAGGGAGTAATATTTAGCCGTGGGTGTGACAAACCATTGTCTTACTCTATTCTTTACCCGCAACAGCCATTCAAACGGGTTAGCCTGGAGTTGGTATGCGCGTACAGTCTCGTGGAGTGTGTGCAAACTCCCTACTCCTCAGTCATTGAACGTCTTTGCCGGCGCAGATTAGAGTGGCAATTTGCCAACATGAGCTGGAGCGCGAATACCGCACTGGAGCGCGGTATTTTTCGAGTGTGTAACGCGAAACCCGAGTCTCTCTTCGAGTATCTCGCACCCTACCATATACCACCAGTTTTGACGGTATGGTTTGTGATAAATCACAGGTTGATGGTAACATTCTGCTATTTACCCCCTTATACTGCGGTATACTCGTTCGATGTCTCACAACCCTGGTTAGGTGCGAACATGGGTTGCAATAATGTCCATGCTATTGATTAGATGTTATTATAAGAGATTGTGAAAATACCTACCTTACCTTGATACCTTGATGATCCATCTTCACTGCGCGTCGCCGCCGTGTGGACCACATCTCAACCAGCTCGACCGATCCCGAGCAAGAGACATCCAGTGATGGTGATTTTCAGGAAGCCCTCGCTCGGTGCAGAACGTCTTGACTCTGCCTGAAAATACAGAGTTCCATCTTGTGGGAGGACGGCCTAGAGGCCGGTGGCAATCACGTGGTAACCAGACTGTTGTACGGAGGCTCCATCGGTCATCCATGCGGCGCGACACGTGTCCTGCCCATCGGTGTTTAGACTGGGCCATGAACAGAAGAGGATTCATTAACTGCGACTGCTTTCGAAGATCAGCACTGCGTAGGCCACCAGCTCGCTGGGCACGACGATTAGTCTTCAGTAGTCTGCGTTCCAAGGCCCTGTGAGCTGTCCTTATGGCCTGTGTGGTCGCCTTCGTTTCCGCCCATGTCTCGGTTCCATAGCACAACGCAGGTAGCACCGTGGTGTCGAACAAACGTGCTCGTGTCTTCACATCCCGCAATTTGTCTGTCACTTCCACTATCGATCCAAGTGCAGACCAGGCAGCTCGTCGTCTCCGTCCGATCTCCGTACACAAGTCGTTTTGCATGTTCACCTCTCTTCCGAGATAGACGTAGCTGTTGTGAAATTGTGAAAATGAGGTGATTAAATCCATGGAAATCTTCTTCCAAAAGGTTTGTAGTTTTTTTTTCTAAATATCTCTGAGGTTCCCTTTTAGTTTGTCAGCTTACGAAACCATTAACCTTCTATTCGAACCCATAAAACGCGCCATTAGAATGAATTTTCGAGTGCCGCAAAGTGAATTCCTCTGAATTCCTTTGACGAAGGCGCTTATCAGCTGATAAGCGCTGTTCCCTGTCGTCAGTCTTGGCACTTGATGATGTCCTTATTGCAATTGCTCATCCTTGTGGTCTCCTCAACCACCTCCAGTGTTGCCTCGTTGGACCAACTTCAGCTTAGCAATGTCGTCGAGGCTCTGCTCAAACCTGAGAGCCGGCGACCTCCGCCTGGAGGTGGCCACCACTATTGGCCGAAAGGCGCCACCCGCAACGATGGCGATTGGTTTGCGATAGAGGTTGACTCACCCGACTGGCGGACAGTCGAGAATGTGGCTAGAGAAGCTGGATTCGATTTGGAGCACAAGGTGAGCCTTCTATTTTGTCAAAAGTAGTCAAGAACAATTTGACTTACGCCAACCTGCAGTCGAAATCTCCACACTGTTCAGCTCATTTTAGCTCGAGTCGTTCAAGAACGTTTACATTGCGAGTAGAAAAAGTCGGAGGAAAAGAAGCACGCAGGATATTGTTGAAGAGCTGGTCTCACTGAAGGAGGTGAGCAGTTTTCGACTTTTCGAGTTCTTATTTCTGAAATTCCCTGCCTTCTTCATCATTTACACTCAAGCCCATTTCTATTGGGTGTGGTCTTTGTTGTTGCACTAATCATCATTTGAGTAGTTAAAGGCACGCGTTGTTATCAGGGATGAGCGGAACAAAAATATGAAATTTCGGAAATCGGTTTTCGGGTTTCGGAACCAATATTGATTTCTCGGGTTTCGGAAATCGTGCGCGAAACGTCTAAAAATGCGCGAAAATGCGGTTTTCGGAACGCGAAACGCAGAAAAATTCAGAAACCTAATGTTTTATTTCTCCCAGATGACCCAATTTTTTTGCATTCCGCAGCTTTTTTTGCGGTTTTCAGAATGCGGAACGCGGAAGGCCAAAAATGCGCGAAACTGCGGGTTTCGGAACGCGAAACGCGGAACTCCGCTCATCCCTGGTTGTTCTGTCCCTATAGTGACTAAAGGTGGCGAAAGACCCCCTCAAAAACATCATCTTTTTATGAAAAACTCGTTTCAAGAAAGTTCAAAACAAATTTGATCAAATTTGAAGTTCGCGCCGACGTCGACTTGGAATAGTTGCGCGGAGAACGCAAGGAACAGTTTTACGATTCGTTTTTTGGCGCAGCGTTGGAAGCAATTCACCGAGGACGCCATTCAGACAAGCGATCACTGTTTTTGTTGTACGAAATTAAAAAGGGTCACCAACCTGCTGCGTCCATTGCTGTCACGGATCGATATCGAACGTGAAATCGATCGATACCGAACGTGAAATCGAGTCGCGTGTGCATTGCGCCCTACAGTGCGTCAAGGCACGCCTGCCGGCCGCAACCACGGAGCTGTTTTCTTTGTAACAACGAATCGACCCCAAGGCCGCCCCCCGAGCCCATGATTCCCTTTTGGGGTTAGCAAATCTTCATTTAGAGGCGATTTTGGAGCTCCAAACTCTCTGAGTGATATTGTCATGACCCAATATAGTCCGACTGAAAGCAAAAGCTGGGATATGGTTTTTATCGTGTACGATGCCATCAACTAGTGACTTTTTCTTTGAAACATTTGACACAATTTGCTGTTTTTATGACATGTATAATGTCCGTTCGAATCAGACTGCGCGCCCACGCGGTTCGCGTGCGTGCCGGGCGGCCGTCGTGTAGGCATTTTTTAGACCCGTACATCGGTTAGTAGAATGTAGTAAATCGCATTTGTAGTAAATTTCGTCCCACTTGGCAGCCGTGGAGGCACTAATCAAAAAATGCTCTCACAACGGCCGCTCGACACGCACGCCGACCGCGTGGGCAGCCAGTCCCATTCGAACTGACTTTAGGTGCACTGGGCTGTGGAAATTTTTTTCTTAATTTGTTTTTAGAAAAGAATCCCTTATGCAGCTGTCAGTTATGCAGCTGTCAGTTTTCACCCGAGAGTGAATTTCCTTTCTTCATTAACGTTTTTTTTCTTTCTTTCAAATTTTTCATGAACGTATTTTTCCCTTACTTATTTAATCTTGCAATGAAACTTTCATGAGTAACCCAGGCCGTTCTGTATAGTACCCTTTGTCACTGCTAGTGTAGTGGTGAGGCCGTTCATTCATGGTGCTAAGATCCTATGTTCGACCCCCTCCCTGTGTTTTTTTTGCTTTTTTGGTTTTACCTCTGAGAATCCATGATTCTTTATTTTTCGACATTTCTAGTCATTTTCTGTGCAAATTGTTTTCCTATTGAGTTGTAAGGAAAATTTTTCACCATCTGGCTTTGTCAATTGTTAAAACGCGCATCGTTTGTAAAGTCTCTCTGAATGGGACTGTCCACCTACGCGGTCGGCGTGCGTGTCGAGCAGCCGTCTTTAAGGCATTTTTTTTTCGGGCAAGCCTCCTCACGGCTGCAAACAGCTGGCTGGAATGCTATTCACTGACTCTGTAATATTGCTGCCAATCGATTTACATATGCGTAGAAGACTCTGTGCGACTACAACTCGGCACGCAAGCCGAGCGCGTGGGCGGACAGTCTCATTCGGATTTTAAGTTTTCTAATCTTGGCATGCGAGATTGATCGTTTGAAAGAGCTAATTTTTTTCTTTCTAGTACTCTTCGCTATCGGATTACTATCAAAGATTCTCACAACTAGAAATTTTCACTGATATTCAGCATGCGAATCGATAACAATTATACATATTTTTTCGAAAATGGAGAGCAGCTCTCAATAGAGAATACCATAATCTGCGCTCTCAAATGGTTTCATCACTCCTGGTCAAAACACTTATGCTGAAAGTTTCAAAACAAAGTTGGTAAACTCTATAGGTGAAAAACTTCCGCCACAACACATTGTTATATGTGCTGTGCTTATCTGAGCCAAATTCCGGTCCGCAATTGCGTCTACACACGCTTTGCGGCCGCACGCTCCCGAGTCAGAAGAGCTTCTAGCGCCGCAGCCGCTGATCTGCAGACTCTAGGTGGGTTTCGGGATCTAGAAACTAGGAAAAAATTTGAAGAAAATTGTGTGAAAAAACCACATAGAGTCGGCTTTGGCACTGGAAGCCCGACTGACTCGAGCGCGTGCGGCTGCAAAGCGTGTCGAGACGCGATTGCGGACCGGAATTCGGCCCAGATAAGCACAGTATGTGTTTTTCCGGAGGATTTCCTCTCCACCGGATTTGCTTACTCTGCAATCTCAAAGGTGGCATGTGAAGGTTTGACTAGGTTGCAGGTACAATGGGCAGAGCACCTCGTCCCTCTCTATCGTGAGAAGCGATCGCTAGTGTTCTCAGACCCACTTTATGACGAACAACTTCGCTCGGTACGTTAACATTATGAAAATTCTCTTTTTTAAGTCATTGGACTTTTTAATATCATTGTTTATATACTCTGTTTATCTTGAATTGCACAAAACACGGTCCGCCAATAGTCCTCTAATTGGCCCGCTAGTACCGTAGTGTACGTCCACGACGCGTTCTCGGCAGACCCGGGTGTGCACCCGTTGCGCAGAGCAATCGATTCGCAGATGCCGTCACTCGGCTACCCACCCTGCCACCCGGGTCTGCCGAGAACGCCTCGTGGACGTACCCTACGGTACTAGCGGACCAATTAGAGGACTATTGGCGTACCGTGTTTTGTGCAATTCAAGATAAACAGAGTATACCATTTCAGTGGTCCTCACCCCCGAATATGCACGTACCGGAGGCCTGGGCGCAAGGATTTACCGGGAAGGGTGTGACTCTAGCTGTGCTGGTGAGCTTACGGTCTGCTTAGTAGTGAGGACGGCGGCCTTTACAGCCTTGCCAGAATGAATCCGCAATTGGAAGTTGATACTTTTTACTGCAGGACGATGGTGTTGACTGGGATCACGATGACTTGAAGGCGTCCCATGATCCTACTGTCTCACATAGCTTCGTACAAGCAGACTCATCAGCTCAGGGAGACGAACAGACGTGGGTGGCTTATTCGAGAACTGGAAAAATATGTGTGGAATTGACAGCTATTGGATTCAGACATGGCACCCGATGTGCGGGAATCATAGCTATGACGGCCAATAACTCAAAATGTGGAGTTGGCGTAGCACATCAGTCCAGACTTGGAGGTAATCTCATTTACGAATCTGCTTGAAAATTTTCTAGGTCATTCTTTCTCCCCCAGGTGTATGATCTCGACATTAGGCGCAATTTACACTTCCGCCGCTGAGCGCCGCGGCGAAGTGCAATCCCATAAGGTGTAGTTTAAACTCCTGCCGCCTAGCGGCGCGGCACAGTGCATTTCTGTAATAATGATCACACGGTGTGGCACGATCAATATTATAGGATTGCACTTCGCCGCGCCGCTTGCAAGCAGAAGTACAAACGGAGCCTTAGGTCTATTTCTCTCATTTGGAGCATGCTATCGCAGCGATCAGCGATAGAGCTATGAAAAGGCTTTACGCTTTTACCCTCTCATTGCGCGCGGCACCCTCGGCTTAGATGGTACAAGCGACCCATCGCGGGCTTCAGAGGCAAAATCTTTGCGCTTTTTCCAACGTTGAGTAGCGCTGAGGAGTGCTATATACATCGACTGCGGCGAGCATAACATCAACGAAGGCCCATTACAAAGCCTAAGCAAGATGTCGCTATGACCGCTTGGCATGCGCGTTCACCAAAAATCAAAAACAGTTTTGTTGCTAACGTCAGGATTGAGCCACGCTCCGAGTTTGACCCTCGGCTTTAATTCGCTTGTCTCTTTAGCTCTGCTTACGCCTTCTAATGACGACTGACAGAAGGTGTGAGCGCAGCAGCGACGCAGCGCGCCAAGGAGTGGTGATGCACGCGTTAGGAGTCTTTTACATTTCCTCCGGCCAGCTTCGCGGCGAAGTGCATTTCTATAGTATCGATTGTGCTGCGCCGCAAGATCAATAATACACGATTGTACTTCGCCACGCCGCTCAGCGGTGGAAGTACAAACAAAACCTCAGACCGGGTCACTTTACGTCACGGGTAGCGTGGGAAGTATCAGAACGACCTTAAATATACGCCATCGCTTGCGGCTATAGTGAGCTTAACTTAGATGGAATGAGCGAAGCGTTCTGTTGACTAGAAGTATGAGTAGAGTCTACTCGAGGGAGTAAATCCGAAAAAGTTTGCCTCCCTAGGTCTAACGGTACTCGCCGAGAGCCAGCTGTTGAATGATGCCATAGAAGGGGACGCGCTGGCGTACAAGTGAGTTTCAAACTGTACACTTCCGGTTTCTGAAGTACCCGTAGAAGAAGTGGAATATTTCAAGAAGCGATCGCATCGATATCTACTCCGTCAGTTGGGGACCGAAGGACGATGGTCGATCTGCAGAGCGACCGGGATCTCTGGCTCGGAAAGCTCTTGAATTTGGAGCCAGATATGTGAGCATTGCATTTTTGCCTTGTTTGTTACAAGAAGTGATCCCGAACTTGTCAGTGTTCTACTCTAGGGCCGCCGTGGATTAGGATCTCTCTACGTTTGGGCCAGTGGAAATGGCGGTCTGGAGGACGACGACTGTGCTATGGATGGTTATGCAAGCAATCTTCATACGGCAGGCTTTCCTTACCGTCGAGGACGTCAACACAGAGAAAATCCAGATAGGAAATTCACATTTTCAGATTACATTTGGAGTGGCGACTTCGTCTGGAGTGCCGCCATGGTATGCGGAAGGATGTAGTGCGGTGATGGCAGCAATTGGTGAAGGTTCAGTGACGTCAAATGGAATGGTGTGTGGCGACTTGCGGAACACTTGTACACTTCTAAAACTGAGCTGAATCTCTTAGAATCTCTATATAAAAGTTCTAGGTGACCACAGACGTTGGCAATCAATGCGCCTCATTCGCTGGTTCATCGGCGGCGGCTCCGCTGGGCGCAGCCATACTGGCCCTGGCTCTTGAGGCGAAGTGAGTCTATCCATGGCATCAGCTGATTAGGATTAAAAGTTCGGCGAAGTTTGAAATTTCAGCCCGTCCCTAACCCAGCGGGATGTTCAGCATCTCATTGTGCGCACAAGTGACAGTGAGCATCTACAGACTACAGCTCCAGCCTATTGGACACTCAACGGGGCGGGTGAGCGTGAACAAGAGCTAATCTGGGGATGTTTTTGACACATAAGGTCTCTTGTCGTGAATTCCCATGGCCGACTACGGACATAACGCTTCACGTGTCGCGTGACTAGGGAATGGCAACTGGTCGAAACCGCCGTTTCCAGCGAAATTCGCACCAATTATAGCCTACAGCAGTGGAAGTAGGACCTGGTGAGATTGCGGACTCGCCCTAACATGCGGTAGTTTGTTAGTGGTATCACCCATTTTTCCGAAACAGCTGTGATAGACCGGTGAGTCTATGTCTTCACCGACACGACTACATCTGTGGAAGCAATGGAAACAGGTGAAAATGTGAGAGTGGAAACAAAAACTCACCGACCAATCTCAGTTATCTCTAGAAAATCAGTGATAACACAATCACACTACGGTAACAAGCGCTAGCGCGCCGTTCGTCGTATGGCGCAGCTTACATTGGTGCGTCGTAAGAAATATACCCACTGGGCACAGAAAAGGTTTTTCGGTGTGATACATGGCGAAAAATGTATTATCACCGCGTTCGATGTTTCCCAAATTAAGAAATGCATAAACATAGGCTTTGGCCGTGAGCAATGAACCCATGAAACATAATTCGAGTAAACCTGACACGAAGGTATTCCATTTATCCTGATACTAAATTCGAAACTAATTCGCCTTTCTTTTGAGTTTTTCAGTTTTGTCCTTTTGCAAACTAGTACGTTCCACAAGGTCGATGTGTGAAATCTACTTTCACTCCAACGTCCTTTGCCTTCACATAGAGCTAGCTGTTTTAACGAGTACCTTTTTTTCTGACGTCAACACAGATAAGCAAGATGTTCCTTGACGAGAAATCCAATCCAGCGATCTCAGAACAGAACCTTTCTTACAAGTATGTCACTTTATAATGATGAAAGGGCTCAAATGCAGGAGTGGGTGGGGGGGGGGGGTTGTAGGGTCGAAGGACAGTTCCGCACCCACGTCAAAAAGTCGATAACTTGGGCTTCTAACCTTTTGTGGAAAATTGGCGGAGCATTTCACATTCACGTAGAAATCGTGGAGTTCCAGTCTCTGTGTGAAATTTTGGCTTGGGTGCTAGAGCTTCCCAAATACAATAAGCACCAATCCAATAGACTTCCTTACCTCGTGGTTTCGAACCCTTGAACGTTTCCTTTCCTATGAAAAATGAGGTATTCGAAGGGCTTCCGCTCTCCGTCGGGTAAAACTTTAAATTTGGCAGTGGTTGACGACAGAATACGGATGTACCCTCATATTAGGTAATTCACTGCAAAAATCAACTGATAGAGTGTTTCTTCGGGAACAACAGCACAATACCTCCCTTCCTTCCTCTATGAATTCTAATACGAGGTTAACGTGCAACTGCTACAGTTACGAATGCGTTTTCCTGTGAAATGGCCAAAATGCTACTTCTGTGTACAGTAGACATCCTTCCTACGACGCGCCAATGCACGCTGCGGGATAACGGCGCGCTAGCGCTTGTCACTGCAGTATGTTAGGAAGAGTCCGCAACCTCACCAGGTCCTACTTCCATTGCTGTAGACTATAAGTGTTCACGATAAAAGAACCGTTTTGCAGTTCTCGGTGTTTTGAGTAGTTAAGTCCACGAAGTAAAGGTGAGAAGGGAAAAGTCCCTATAGAAAGCAAAGAAACTGCTCAAAGGCAGTGTTCACGATAAATTTCACTTCCGATATCTCCACCGTTTACGGAAGGTCTGGAGCCTATTTAGCGAATGCATGCCTAAAGAGAACCCGAGAGCCGCGTTTTTGAGCCAAAATAGACCATCCCTTGTTGACGTTGATTTTTGAGCCTGGAAGTCACTTATCAGCACTTCCTTCACTTGATCATTCCTGTAATCTGAGTCTTCATTTGTTCCTTTCAAGGGGCGGATCTGGGGCCCGGGGCGTGTCTGGGGCACCAAAACGCTTGTTTGCAGCCGTTATATTGCCCTCTTGGCTCATTTCTACCGTTCTTTCGACACTGGGAGCCTAGGATCCTTCTCGCCTATCATTTCACCGTGAAACGTCAACGAGGATGATCATCGTGAACGCTGCCTTTAATTAACTTTCTGAAATATTTAATTACGCCCGTTGGCTGTGTTTCAGAAAACTGCAGACCAAGTGTCAAACTTGACGATGAAAATGGTTTTGCGCTTCAAAAATTTTAGATAAGTGACTTTGTTTTCCGTTTCTTGTACCGAAACTCTTCAGAATCAAGATGGGCCATTGCACATGCTTGGATGTTTGAATCTTTTGCGATAAAGAAAATTCAGAAGTTCGGCATTTGTTCCTCTAGTGAAACGAATGGAAAACAACTGGTATATGAAGTGGGAGAAGTTATTCAATGGGTTAATGTTTCACGAGATTTTCACCTTGTTCCTGGCCGTTTTTCGTCGTGCTTCCGTTCTTAATTTCTTAGAATGACCCAAAACTCACGTTTCTGCCGAAAAAAACGGACAACTTTCAAATCGTGGACACTGCTTTTAAGCGTTAATCGTTGATTTAAATAAAAACGTGTGAACCTGTTGTTGCGTTAACACGCTAATTTTGCTTTTTTTCTGAGAATTTTCAGAGCGTTACTTGAGCACTGCGAAAGTCAGCAGATCATCAGAGGTCCCATACCAATCAGTGCCATACTCAGACAATAGGTGCGGACTGACCGCTGGCAATCAAGGCCTCTGCGGGCGGTACGCCAGCAAGTTCCTGGCGGATCGCTGCCCATCGTTGTCTCCGCGGGCAGATCGCTGCGTTCTGTCGGGCGAGTAGCGGCACCTGGGAAAGTTGATCACGCTAGCGGGCGGATCGCCAGCAAGCTCTAAAGCGGCGATCCGCCCGCAACCTGCCAGCAATCTGTCCGCCAGGGCTTTGTTAGTCAGCGATCCGCCCGCCACTGCTTTGATAGCCAACATACCGCCCGCTCAAATTTTACACGGTGAATCTTTTCAACTATTGACGACCTCTTTTGTGGTGTCAGTATCATGCTCAGAGTAAACAAACCGGAGGGTATAAAAGGCGCTCCATCGCACTAAGTGCTCACTCGGCATTTCGAGGCCGATCCTGGAAGGTGACTTCAAGTCACCTTCGAAGGATCACTCAGAAGGCGGAGAATAATTTTTGGCAGCTGAGGGGATGGTCCCCACGGCTAGGGGGGGGGGGTGGTCCCGCTCACGGAGACCGTGGTGGGAACCATCGGAATAACCCACATGTGGCATCGAGGGCGGATCGCTGGCTACTGGCGGGCGGATCGCTGGCTACTGCCGGGCGGACCGATGGCTTCTGCCGGGCGGATCGCTGGCTACTGGTGGGCGGATGGCGGGGGATGTCGATCCGCCCGCCAAATGCCAGCGATCTGCCCGCACCTACTGTCTTAGATGGCTTAGAGATCTGAGGAGGATAATGGAAGACATGAAAAACGTGGAAGAAAACAAAGCAAGGATAGAAAAGCGCACCTTGCTGGCTGATCCATGGTGACACCCGTCTCATGCGAGGCGCGTGCAGTGGCGTAGCGTCGAGTCCGTAGTGGTCGTGGGATTACAACACACGGACCTTTGTCGCCAGAAAAATCATGTCTTTCGTGGAGTTTGTATTGTGCGCTGCATCAGGGCTTCATTTCTCGAGGCAGTTCGGATTCGGTGTGCTGAATGCTTTGCGGCTGACCACCTCTGCCAAAAACTGGAAGTCCGTTCCACCAATGGCTAGCTGCAGTCGACAGGTCACCGTTACTAATGGGTAGGTGAACTACCCAACGCCTACAGTCAAACTCATTATAAAGTGTCCTTCTCAGGACGTTCAGCTCAGAGTCACCGCTCTCAATCGAGCTCCCATTCGAGGGCTGTGCTGGCACCAGTGGCGAGGTGAACTACATGGAACGTATTCAGGTGGAGATCAGTGCCGAACACATTCGACGTGGACAGATTTCGCTGTTCCTGACCAGTCCATCTGGTTGGTGCTCATCGTCCTTCGTTGAATATGTAACCGATCTCACCCTTGTAAGTTTCTGTTATTATAGGGGCCACCGTTCAATTACTGCATCCGAGGAGGAACGACGACTTCCCTGATGGCCTGCGGCAATGGCCATTCGTCAGTGTGGCTCAATGGGGCGAGAATCCCCGTGGAAGCTGGAAAATCACCGCCCATTCCGTGGTCAGTGAGTGGAATAATTGTTGCGGGTCCTGGGAAATGGATAAAAGCATCTGTGAAGCTCCAAAATTAGATTTTTTTCCTCAGACTCACAAGAACCTGCATGCTATGGGACAGCTGAAATCCGTCATTCTGACCGTCCATGGCACCAAGGACGATCCGTTGAAGGATAATGCGTTTGTTCTTCGTCGGTGAATGTGATCTACTCTCTGATATATTGTCATAAGGTGCGCTTCAAAGGTGTAGGAAAAAACTCGAATATAAGTTCTAGAGATTAGTATTTTGCCACCGCCGAGAAATATCAATGTTTTAACACGTTCGCACAATATTTCCTGTTTTGACACGTTGATGCGACATTTTGTGGCAGTAATGTATCTGCGGGTAAAGCTCAATAAACGTGGCAATTAGCTGGAAACAGTGAACGTATGAAATTTTCAGCGATCCAACGCGGTGTCAAAACACTAACCTGTGAAACTTATAGTCGATTGCGGGAAAAAGCTAAATTTCTGAGTTTCGCACCAATTTCAACCTTGCTGTTCAGGCTGAATGCAAAATTCATGTTCTGCGTCTAGAGTAGGCCTATTAGAAAGAAAACTATTGAGTTTCGGCTAGAGAGAAAATTTACACGATTTTTTGAAAGAAGAATACGATAATAGACCGCTTCACAGTATAGAAAAATGTGGTAAAAAAATTCTCTAAATAATGTGGAAACCAGTTTCGGTTTTTCAAACTCAATTTCATTGATGAGCTCGGTAGACCACATCGGTAAACTTCAAAGGGCAAAAACGTCGGAGTATGAGGTTGGAAGGGGTTAAAGTCACTGTTCACGATTAACTCCATTCTCGAACTTTCCATGACAAACGCTTTTCGTGGCTCTCAGAAGCAAAACAGCATCGAAGAAACGGGACCAGAAGGACGCCCTGTTCTTCCCTTCATTCTCAACTTCTCTCTTTACTCAGGTCAGCTCGCATACATTGGCTGCAAAAGAAGGAAGTTACAAGCCTTGGAAAACTCGTCCACCATGTTTCCTTAGCTCAATCTTTGAGGGACCAAAACTCCGTTGCCAGAAGGTCTTGTACGATATCGGAGACATCATTGTACTCAGAATGGGACCGTTTTCAAGATAGGTGAAAAAACAGAAGAGGGATTTTTATCGTGAACACTGCCTTTAAGGGTCAGGTGCTGTCTTCACGCCGAGGGAGGAGTTGTCCCGTTTTTGCAGTTTGAAACGTCACGCCATTCAACGCGAACAAAGTGGTGCCGAGTGTAATTAGAGCCGCAAAATGCTGGACAACTCCTCCCTCGGTGTGTAGAGAGCCCCTGTCCCTCCGTCATCAGTCCTCACCAGTCATCTACCACTTTTTCATAGAATGTTGATGCGACCGTCAAACAACATGAAAAAACAGTTACGGCACAAGGTCCGAATGCAGAAAGTTTTCAAAAACGATTTTGGGGCGAAATTCAAATTAAAAAATACATTGTATCCGAACTGACTTTCCTTCACAAATGTTGCTTTCCATGGACTCTTTCGACATTTTCGTCCACTCGAGTGGTCAAGCTACACAAAAACATGAAACAATAATACACGGTGCTTTACACGTACGATGTCCTTAAAGGCACAGTCCAACCTCAGAGGTAATTTTTGATATTATGGCACGGTCGCCACCTATGTATAGCAACCCTGCCAAGCGCAAAATCTCAATTCGCTCAAATAAACGAGAAAAAGTCGGCCACGCCCCCTAGAAAGAAAAACTGGGCAACGCCCACTGGCAGGCTTCCCACCTCAATAGGGAAGAGATGTGCGAATGATTTTATTCAAAATCTATGTTCTTCCTTTTGTTTTCAGTCTGGCTTTATCTTGTGACCTGCTTCAAAAAGATGGCTGCGAATAACGAGAAAATACAGGCTCGGGACAACTCGTCCGCGAACTTCTACCAGTTCAAATTCAAAATCTTTGAGGAGCCGTAACTCCGTTCGTAGTGACTTCTGAGCGCTTCTGAAAACACCATTGTGATCAGCGTGAAATTTTCTCCAAGACAGGCAGGAAACTGAAAAGTCGGATCTGAGCATGGACTGTGGCCTTGAAGGCTTTAAAGTAAGAGATGCTACATAATTGTGTACTTGTCTATACGTAATCACCTTGGGAGATTCTATTTGGCATCGACGTAATGCAGATTTGCGGCTTAAAGGCAGTGTACACGATGATTTTTGCCCCCTAGTTTTTTACATAAAACAACGCGTTGGCCTCCAAGTGTTACCGAAATTTCGAAGAAATGGCGAGAAACGCATCTAAACGTCGTATTCCAGTGACATTTTTCTATAACATAGATTAGTTGTCCAGTTGGATGAACAAGTTTATGGCGGTTGTCACCGGTGAACGCTTGGGTCAATCGAAAATGGAAGAATATTTTATACAAAGCACGAATAGTTAGGGCCCTAAGGATAGAATGGAGCAATATAGAGTAGAGAATTGCAAAGGCCGGGTCCACAGAAGATTTCGTTGTCACGACAAACACTTCTTGGGACACTTAAGAGGCGGGGTGATACCTAAGGATTTCGTGTACTACTGAAGCGTTTTCGTCAATTTCTACGTCATTTTAATTCTACCCGGGGCCACTTAATCAATATAGCGATCAATAAAGCGAAAAATCTCAAAATTGAAGATTATCGTGAACACTGCCTTTTAATAAGAATATAATCACTATTTGAAAATATTTTTTTTTCAACTACAGTTTCCTTTTCCCTTGACGCGGTGTATTATGAAAATTTTCTTCAAAAAACCTCCAAAATTTTCTCTCTAGCTCGAACTCACTAGTTTCCTCCCTAGTTGGGTTATCCGAGACGTACATATAGGTGGTTACCTAAGAAAGCGCGTTTTTTCGCGATTAAAAAAAAATAAAATTTCAGAAAATTTTTTATTTAACTTTTATTAACTATAACAACCATTATTAACAATAACATTATTCCAGTTTATGGGCAATTTATGAATACCATCGAAAAAAAAATTAGGCTGTTTTAAGGCGATGCAATCATCAAACCATTTTTGGACATCTTCATGTTTAGTGAAGCGCTGTTCGGCCAATCCATGAGCCATCGATCGAAACAGATGATAGTCCGAAGGAGCAATATCTGGACTATATGGCGGGTGGGGCAAGACTTCCCAGTTCATTTCTTGCAACTCTTTTTTAACTTGTTTTCCAACATTATTCGCACTTTATATAGCGTGCGGCGCACTCTGACATGGGTCCCGCACACTTTCTATGGCGTCCGGCGCACTCCAAAATGGTTCCCGAACTGTTTAAACCATTCTTGACATCTTCTAAATGAAATGGTATCTTCACCATGAACTTCAGAGATACTGTGGGCTTCGGACACTTGGAGGCCAACGCATTGTTTTATGTGAAAAACTCGGTGACAAAAACCATCGTGAACACTGCCTATAACACTTAAGAGACCGCCTGCTCCACGGCGAATTTCCGCAGCCGACCGGTGCGCTCCACGGCTAATCATTTCCGTGGGTGACATGTGTGGACACTCGGTCCGCTGGGAACCGTTTCGATTGGAGCAGGCTATCTTAGATGGTACACATCCATTGTTTCTTTTTCACTCCACCCTCGGGTACAATGGGAGAAAGGCCATGATAGAGCCACAATCATTCACTTTCTTACGGACGTGGTGAGTTTCAAATTGGGAAGTTATTTAAAATTTACACGCGCAAGGTGCTTCGAAACACGACTTCTCGCAAATTTTCGGGCGTGTTAGCCACGAATTCAACGTTTTTCTCTTGACTTCTGGAATGTTCTGTAGGTGACAGCAGATGGTTAGTGCTATACCGTGCGAAACCAACCTAAAATATTAGAATTTCGAGAAATGCACGGACTTCGGATACATGATGTTCTAATGAACCTCATAGCGAATTTTCGACGGACTCAGAGACTTTCACCTGAAAAGTTGTGTGTTGCAACCGACGAAAATTCCATGAGAATTTTGGAAATGGCAGTCAGATTTGGGATCAATACTACCCCAGCCCCATCTAAATGACCACCTGGGTGAAGTCGCAACAAAACCTTTGACGTTTACCAACACATTACAAACGTCAAACGATAGCGATTCCAATGAAAACTGTAGGATTAACACCATTAATTGTTTAGCACCTGCAAATGTACCCCGTAGCGAAGGTTCAGCAAATTCTGGAGCACTGAACCAACGGCAGGCTTTCAGCCCCATTCCGCCAAGTTACCCTCCACACGGAAATCTGAAATAATGTTGATCATTGGCTAGATTACCGCGGTAATTTCATTGTAATTTTGAAGAATAAACAACAAATTCTCGCGCAGAAAATTGGATAACCCTCTGGTTCAAGGCGGCAAAATTTCAAACATTGACCTACTACAGTTATCTCGATTAGTTGGAGCTCTGCTTCTCGAAAACCATTTAGACGACACCAGTTTTGTGATTAGCATCAGTCATACCCCTCTCACCAAAGTTTGGGAGAATTTTTTTTTCGAACAAAGAAGCACGAAAATTCGAAAAATGTCATTTCCGAAGATGCTGGTAAAATAACTAGGAAACCTCAAAATGCTTGACCACTGTGAATGTAAATAGGCTACATTATAAAGAACCTAATGATGTTCAATAGGGACCCCATCTCCCGAAACTTCAAAAAATATTGAATGTTGTATGCCGTGGGTGCGCAGTGTGGACACGCGTTCCTTTAAGTGTTAAACATGAATAGCAGAACCTCCCGGAAATGCTCTTTTGCTGGCGCTTTAGAAGTCATCTATAAATAATTTCAAAAAACTAATGAATTAACTAATTACAAATAAGTTAACAGTGTTAGATAGCGCTTGAAACGCTCTACAAGATAAACACAGACAAAAGAAATTAAAAAAATTATTCATGCAAAAAAAACGGCGAAAGAAAAACGCGCTTTCATAGGTAACCACCTAAGAACCTGAATTTGGCGTCCAATTCGAGATGTGAGATCCAAATCGGTGCGAAAACCAGAAATTTGCCACTTTTCTATACTTTTGACGCGTGCTCTAGCATTAATCAAAATTGGTCAGTATTACTGTATGGGTTTGTATGGACATTTTTTGAAAATATACCATATTCAGCTGAAATTCCTTGAGATCTGAGTAAAGATGATTATCTGTCTTCAGTTTTTTTTTTCTGAGTACGTGTTTCTTCATACACAGGATATAATGGATGGTATTTTATTTCATGCTACCCTATTCTTTCTCTCGTTCATTTTCCTTTTGCATTTCGAGGTCACTCGTGAAAGTTATCTCGATTTTTGGCCCACGTACTTATGAAAAGTTATGTGGAATACTCTGTTGTAGCTTGAGAGCATATACGGCTAAATTTCTCAAAAGAGAGTCATGGTGAAGAAGGGGGTGAGACAAGCACTTGATGATGCATTGATCCGTATTTGTCCTACAATTATAGTCAATCAATGACCCTTCGGTCATTTTCTCTTGCGCCAAGGCACAACATTGACCCATTCCAAGGTTTTTCCTTTCTAACCTCTTTAGTTTTCTCATGTTTTCTTTGCAAATGCTTCCCTTTTATTTGCCGATCGTTATACAATAGCCTATCCTTCATATAGAGTGGTGTGTAGCTAAATGTTTCCTTTGAAATACTTGATTTTTATAACCCTAGGGTCACAATTGCAAAAATCTAATGAACGATTGATTGCATCTGTCAGCATCTTGGTAAGCTCAAAGCTATTTTATTGGCGAAAATTATAGTGGGAAATCATCATTATTTTTTTTTGCAAGGATGATCTCGGGAGTTTATACTGCGCTCATCTGGGCCGAATTCCGGTCCGCAATTGCGTCTCGACACGCATTGCGGCTGCACGCGCTGGAGCAAGTCGAGTTTCCAGTGCCAAAGACGACTCAATATGGCTTTTTTATACAATTTTCACCTATTTTGTTTACTTTCCAGTTTCCAAAACCCACCTAGAATCAATAGATCGGAGGCTGCGGCGCTGGAAACTCTTCCGACTCGAATGCGCGCGGCCGCAAAGCGTGTCGAGACGCAATTGCGGACTGGAATTTGGCCCAGAGAAGCACAGTACCATTTCCACGTTAAACGGAAACTTTTTGCCGCCAAATCAGTGTCTCATAAGCCAAAGCGAGAACATATTGTTAGCACTGCAATTTTGATGTACTCAGGCGATTATCGGCCCCGAGCCGCCTGACAGTTCGGCTCGTTTTTCCAATCTGCGAGTCGGCTCCTGTTGCTGTCCGGGCCACTGCTATTGCTGTCCGGGCTATTCCGGTTGGCCCGAACAGCAACAGCAGTAGCTCGGAGATTGAGAGAACGAGCCGAACTGTCAGGCGGCTCCGATTCCTATTCGGTGCGGCTCGGGGCCGAGAATCGCCTGAGTACTTGATACGAAAACTGGGCTTTTTTCATTAATCCGGAGGGCATGTTTGGAACTCAACAATGGTACCCTGTAGATTACATGTAATTTGCTAGGTCTTAGAGTGTTCCGTGCGGAGCTTTTTAAGGTAATCGTAAGCCACATAGCAAATTGAATGCATTTTCAACCACACTTGGCCTTTCTTAAATCAATGGAATCTGGATACATTTTTTTTCTCATAATTTCATTTTGGGTCATATTTCTTACAGGCTTGAAATAGAGACCAAGCATAGCATTTTAATTGCAAAATGACCCTACAAACTAGCATTATGTACCAATTGAAGATAATTGAATGGAAAAACAGGCTGCGTTTTTTGTTAAGGAAAACTTGAACATTGAAATGGTCCAAAGTTTAAAATCTTTGACTCGACTTGTAGAATGAAATGGGCTTATTCGTTTTTCTCCTGGCCCAAACGTTATTAAAGGGCGATGTTGCCCCGAAATCCGATCCTCGAGTCAAAAGAAAACCCTCAACTGGAAGTGTGATTTATCGACGCTGAGATCGCGACTACGGATACCTATAGCCTGACATACATAGTTGTCACCAGGTTGACTTCTTTTAACTCAAAACAAAGTGGCAAAAGTTTTAGTAGTGCCGCACATCAATCGTTGTGCGAGTCCTTGATGTAGGCAGGGATCAAGCGGCGTTCAGAGTTGATTCGCGGCACGACGCGATGTTATACTCAGCCTACGTATCGATCAAGCGACGTTGCGTCGCTTCGTATTCATACTTAGACAGTAGGCGCGGGCGGATCGCTGGCTTTTGGCTGGCGGATCGACATCCCTCCGCCATCCGTCCGCCAATAGCCAGCGATCCGCCCGCCACTAGCGGGGGGGACCATCCCCTCGCCAAAAATGGCTGCCAAAAATTATGTTCCGGCTTCTGGGTGATCCTTCAAAAGTGACTCGAAGTTTCCTTCCATTATCGACCTCGAAAGGAGGTGGAGCGCCTTTCATACTCTTCGGTTTGTTTACTCTAAGCATGATACTGATACCAGAAAATAACTCATCAATGATTGACAAGTTTCACCGTGTAAAATTTGAGCGTGCGGATCGCTGGCTATCAAAGCCCCGGCGGGCGGATCGCTGGCTGTCAAAACCCTTGTGGGCGGATCGCTGGCAGGTTGCGGGCTGATGGCCGCTCTAGAGCATGCCGACGATCCGCCCGCTAGCGTGACCAACTTTCCCACGTGCCGCTATCCGCGCGCCAAAACGGAGACAACGAGAGGCAGCGATCCGCCCGGCGAGACCACGATGGGCAGCGACCCGCCCGCAACTTGCTGGCGTACCGCCCGCAGAGGCCCTGATTGCCAGCGGTCAGTCCGCACCTATTGTCTGAGTAGTGAAGAAGGGGCGATACATTCGAAATGACGCGCAACTTCCCTTCGCATGGCGTCCATCGCATCGCCTTGCGATGCAACGCGGCGCGATGGACGTCGCGCGATGGCACAAAATCTAACAATGAAAGGAGTAAAATAGGCATATCTAGCATCACATGCACTTAAAAGAACACGAAAAAACTGCTGGTATTGCTATTGAAAAATTGTTGTTGCTTGCTTACGAGAAATCGCGTACGTACGCAATTTCGCGTAGTCGCTCAGCGTCCCACACCTAAATACCTGCGCGACGCGATTTTCGCGTCGCACTGACGTGTGCCATCGCGTCGCCACGCAAAAACTCTGAACGCCGCCTCAAACTTGGCGCGACAGCGACGATGCATATCAATTCATTGGAAACGAAGCATTGCGTCGCCTGTCGCTGAGTGTACAGTTCATCCACGGAATCGCGTTACGTCCGCAGAGTGCACGCTGATCGCGAGAGCGTGTTGCGGCGCGGTTACCGCCCGGGTGATCCGACATCGCTGTGTGAAGATCCTCGAAACCGCGCCGCAACACGCTTTTCCAATCAGCGTGCACTTCAACGCGATTGCGTAGTTGAACTGCATGATTCCGGCCCTAGCCCACAATTTCTTACTCGCGTAGAATGTTTTTTAGGTTCACCCAAAGAATATGGAACGCTAACGACTGTGCATATTCATTAAAATTTTATATAATTTAGAATAATTGAAATACATATGTACATACAATACAACAAATACAGCACAGTACAATTACAGACGCGCGGCGCACGAAAAATAATAGAGAGAGACAGCGGGCGAGTGAGCATGTAAGTGACGGGAGGTGAATGAGATAACGAAAAAACGGAAAATAAACAAACACAGAGAAATGTCGCGCGGGCGAACCGGCGCGACATGCGCTGCCGCCACCGTCGCCACAGCGCGCGACAAGTCGATACACGTTCTATCACAGATCATCGGTGGTTGGACTGGGGAGAGAGTATAAATGCTGGATGAGACTAGAAATCGTAATGGGACGATCGAGGCGGGGTGGAGAGTGAGTAGCGCAGGAATGTTTCCGATTCGAAGTCGCCCATCTCCATCAGTGACGGTGGACCGTCCAGGACTGAAATTAAGAAATTTTCATGATTCAGGATTCTTTCATGACCCCTAGTAAATCCAACACGTAGTGGGAAGGTGAGTTTACAACGTGAGTGTGAGCTGGTGATCGCCGAGAATGTCATTTATCAGCGAAACACGATGACATGCCAACTGCTGCTGCCGTGGCGGCTTGAACCCACAAAAAACCATGCTCTCCCTCGGGTATAGTGAATTTTAACCATGTAACACAGAAGTTAACCCAAGTCTGGAAGCCTCAGGAGGTATAAACCTTGTCACAAAATTTGTCAAAGCTCTTAACCTTCTGTACATACCTTACATCTAAATTTTGGCTCTTGACGAGTTTGGATTAGAGGAATCTCGCTGCTCCGGCCAGCACCCGACTTTTCCAATTCATGAGCCTCGAGATTTGGGCAAGCTACCACTAGAATATGCATGTTTTTCAGTTTTCAAATGAATGGTGTTTCCAAATACGGCATTCACACCTTCAGGAAATGTAGGAAATTCTTTCTTTTAGATTGCCTCATAACCTAATCGATTTGGTATGTATCTAATTATTACTCAATCTTCTTTTTCTTTTTCTTTTAGGAATCTTTTCAGTAAACTTTTTTTTTAGAATTTTTTCAGAGAAAGTTTTGATCCGTGTTGTGCTGGAAGATTAAGCTATGTTTCTGCAGATTTGCAGGTTCTGCTACATACACATGCTGGAAGTTTTTGGGTTTTTAAAAGTCGAATTTTCATATTACGACTAGACCGAATATTCGAAAAAAACGAATAATTCAAATCCGTGAATAAACCGGGTTCGCGGAAGTGATAGAAATTCCAACATTTGAAACGAATCGGAAAATTGGAAATTTAAATGACAGTTCAAATCTACAAGTGATTGGCTTTTTCGGAATAAATTTCCGGAAATGCGAACGATCAAATTTGCCGAATGAATCCTACACTCAGAGAATTTATTTTTCTTTCATTTGGATATCAGATACTAAAAAAACCGAATAAATCAGTAGACATTCATGAAAAAGAATGTTGTGAACATTTCGATTTTTTTTTAATTTAAAATTCAAAATCACAAATGAATGTATTATTCGAAGTGATTAAAACTCTAATTTCCCAACTTACGGAGTATTCGATGAAATCAAATCATCAAAATCTCACATGAATAGAAACATTTGATCGTAAAGCTCAAGTTAATCGGATTCTCAAAAAGAAAGATGAACCAAAAAATTATATCTTAAAATAGGTCATGCGCACGAAGAAAAAACGAATCATTTCAACTCTCCGACAAATTGAATGATGTAGATAGATGAAAATTCACTCAAGTTTCAGAAAGCAACGAGTATTCAAGGGAACATTTGAAAACGACCAAAATAAGTGGATCATCCGAAACACCAAAAGCATGATTTTCCGAATGATTGAAAAAAAAATTGAAAACTCAAAGAATTGGAGAAAAAATGAAAAATGATTATATTTGAAAAAAAAAACAGAAACTTGGATTTCTAACTGACCTAAATACTCAAAGAGAGATCAATATTCCGATTCAATCAAGTCTGCGTAAATTAAGTAATTCGAATTGCGAATGATTTGAAGTGCTGAAAGAGTTGAAAGTTCGAATTTTTGAAAAAACCGCATACTTGACGAAACCGAAAACTTGTTTTGCGATTAAAATCAAATTTTGAGTGAGCGAATTCCACAATTTCGCTTTCCACATAAACTGAATATTCAGAAAATGTGAAAGAAAAATAGTTTTTCTAACCATCTACGTTAAAGAAATGACAAAAAAAATCGAATTTCAGAATGAATCGAATTCCCGAAAAAAACTAAAAGCTAGAAATCTTTATTACATTTAAGACCTGAAGAAATTGAAAATAGTTGAAAAGAAAACAAGGTAAGTTCAAATTCTCAATAAATTTGGAAATTCTAAATGAATACCCCCTACTGTGCTTCTCTAGGCCAAATTCCGGTCCGCAATTGCGTCTAGACACGCTTCGCAGCCGCACGCGCTCGAGTAGGTCGAGTTTCCAGCGCCAAAGCCGACTCAAAGTGGCTTTTTTTATATAGTTTTGTCTAATTTTATTCGTTTCCAGTTTCCAAAACCCGCCTAGAGTGAATAGATCGGCGGCTGCGGCGCTGGAAACTCTTCCGACCCGAAAGCGCGCGGCCGCAAAGCGTGTCGAGACGGAATTGAGGACCGGGATTTGGCGCAGAGGAGCGCAGTTTAAGGCCATCTCTGATGAAAAACCAAAAACTTTCTCTTCCTACCTGATGGTTCCCTTCAGAACCCCTAACCCAACAACTATCTTCCACAAATCTGACCTTGGAGCTGGTCTAGCATCACACCTCGTCGACACTCCACGTAGGTGTTTTAATACGACGATGTTGCGCAAGCCTCGTAAAATCGGCAATAAAATTCGCAAATAGCTCTTAGGGCTGACGCTCGTCCGAACAACAGCAGGCGGTCTGCTAATGAGAGCACAACCCAGGCGCGCGACGAACGCCTTAGCGGCAATGTGATTTATTCAAAGACGTTCTTCAATTTGATCCATGTCAACGTTAGGTGTTAATGGGACTGAGATTTTTTTCCTCATCCTGGGTTCAGATGGATTTTGATCTTTAAAATAGAATTACAGGGAGAAGATTGGCATAAAAGGCTTATCGGTAAGGCGAAAAGTTGAAATAATTCCACATGTTAAGTCATTCCGAATAAGACTGTCCGCCCACGCATTCGGTGTGCGTGCCGAGCGGCCGCCGCGAAAGCAACTTGCGGACTTTTTAATCGATCATCAGAATTATAGACATGGTCAAGCAGACCGTTGACCTGAACCTCGACGGGTCTACGTTCCCCTTTTGTTATGTAATATTTTGAAAACTATTCGAATTTTTTTACGTTCTCCACGGGTGTTGAAAAAAAGAATTCATAGTTTTGCGACGTTAAAATTTTCAAAAAAAATACACTCACGTCCACATTCCCGCACATAGTCAATAGTGCCCCCGTAAGGTGTTTGCAGTTGTGGGAAGGCTCGTCAAGAATCTGCCTTCAGTAAAGCCACGTCGACCGCATTGGTGGACAGCCTTATTCGGAGAGGCTTTATGTCACGTCGTGATGACCATGAAAGGCTCTTACAAGAGAACCACAATAAGTCATAGTGACCATTCCAAATGAAATGTATTTTTCTAGAACCATTTTCGGACGAGAAGCACGAGTATGCCCATCGCAGCTGCCTAGACCCACTCTGAAGAAAGTTATGACCGTTTTGCAAAGCTTTGCGGCAAGGTAAGGGTACCCCCCATGGAATTTTCAGGATGTTTTCAAATTTTTCTCCGGATTTTGCTGAATACATGTATGTAGGGGTAATCTGGGGTGCTGAACACGAATCTGGGGTTTGCTTGCCCAAATTTAAAGGTTTACTGTAGGTTACGGTAAGTAACGTGCTATTTAGGAGGCAAAGCCTACCTCAATATTCCGATAATCGACAAATGGCTATCAAATTCGCATTCAGCATCCCAAATAAACCCCACATAGAAACTTTGAGACAAATCTGAGACTTTGAGCAAACCACCGTATACCCACCGTAATCTACCGTAAGCTGCCAAAAATCGATAAACCGACATCAGATCCGTGTTCAGCACTCCAAATAACCTCCAGAGAAATAACTTGAGCATGTTCTATAGAAGCACTCCGGAAATCGTCAAAAGTCGCGATTTGCCATCAAGTTCTCACTCGATGGGAATCTGTGAACGAATGCAGTCGAAAACTTCAAGAAATCGATAAATGAACCTCAGATTCGTGATCAGCACCCCCAAATAACCCCCTAGAGCGAATTTTCAGTCAAATCTGGAATATTTTTCTGAAACGCTTCGAAAGCCCTTTAATTGGTATAAATAAACGCCCAACAGAAAATCCGTACAAGTCCAAAACGCGGTTAGTCTGCGCAAAGTTTGGAAAATGTTCCTTCAACCTATCTTTGCTTAGTGGGGTATTTTGGGCGCTGAACACGATGATGAGGTCCGTTTACGGATTTTCGTAAAAAAAAGGCGCTTTTTGGAGGGTACAATAAGTACGAAAATCGGAGAAAGAATGCCTATAACTTTTTTCGGAGTGGGTCTAGGCAGCTGCGATGGGCATATTCGGACTTTTCGTCCAAAAATGGTTCTAGAAAAGTACATCTCATTTGGAATGGTCACTACGACTTATTTGCCCCTACTCATGAACCTTTTTTCCTTGAATTCCTTGCCCAAAACTCCCTGAGAGTTTAGCCCGTTTTCCCAAGCTGATGGTCGGCATCTGCCGCTGTCCGGGAAATCGCTGTTGCTTGCTTTTCAGGCCACTGCGGTTGCTGTCCGGGCCGGGGATGTGCGGAAAATTTTTGAAAACCCGAAATCAAACAATGAAGATTCTCGTTCCGACATTTTTTTGGGCAGCTAGGCCATTTGAAGTGCGACCATTTTTCAAAAAAATTTTTGGTATTGATTTTCCGAGAAAAAAAACGAAAAATTGAAAAAAGTGTATTTTCCAACGTATTCCAAAGAGAAGTAATTTTCACGACTCATGGCGCGAGCGGCACGCGCGATTCTGTCCCTCCGTCTGTCATGCGCTCTCTCACTGTCTCTAACCTCCGCTCCGCACCAGCACGCGTGGAAACCATGACAATTTCGCGAACAATTTCGGCCTTTAGCAGAGTGTAGCGAAGCATTCTACAATTTTTTGTCCGAAAAAATTTCGTTATTTTGGTTTTGAAAAATTTCGCACATCCCTGGTCCGGGCTCCCCTAGCTAGCTCGAACAGCAACAGCAGTGGCCCGGAGCTTGGTAGAATGAGCCGAACTATCAGGCGGCTCCGATTCCTTTCCGGTGCGGCTTGGGTCCGGGAATCGCCTGAGTAACATGTGCTTTGCGAACTGCTGTCCGTGTGATGGCAACGGATTAGCACTTGGTGCTGCCTATTGGCAACAGCTGTTCCTATCCTGTTGTCGTGGGCGGGACAGGGAGAAAACAGCAGCTTCGTAGCGGTCGATGAATGTCCGAAAATGTTGTAAAAATGCATAATATACTCACTGGGATTACTTTTGGCGATGAGCTGACTGCGTTCGATTGAATACGGAACGCGTTTGTCCTTCCGTCGTCGTCCGCCACAGAACTGATGGAGAATGCAGGCAATCAGTAGAAGAATCAGGGCTAGGGATGCTGAGAGGACCGCACATACCAGCGCTTTTTCCTTGTTCTCTGAAATGGCGAAATTTGAATGTGGACGTGATTTTTTTAGGCTGAAAAAATCTTCAAAAAATCATTGACTTTTTGATTTTTCATTTTTACGAACATATTCTGAAAAAGTCATTTAAATGTCACTAGAAATTAGTGAAACTCGAAAAAGAAACTAAACTTGAGCGATTATTTGAGACATTTCAAGCAGCCTGAAATTACTGGTTTCTAAGTAATGCTGAAATATGATGATCCTGACTTACTTTCTGGGAATTTTGTCTTTTCCTCCTGCAATTTTTTTTAACAAATCTCCGAGTAGCTAGTAGCGTAGTGGAAAAAGACGGTCGGCTAATCTCTCATAAGCGGATTTGTAGACTTTAGCCGGCTAAACTCCCCTCCAAGAATATCTCATGCAATAAGGGAATGACCAGATCACAAGACTATCCATGTAAATCGCATCGGAGATAAATGAATGAATTAATAAATAAATAAAAATAAATAGATAAATAAAAAGATACTTGAATGAGTAAATAAATAAATAAACAAATAAATAAAAAATATAATTAAATAAATAAATAAAGGATTAAATCAATTTATTTCCATAGACGTACGTTTTACGAAGGTGACAGCTAGCATGATGTCGTGGGTGATTCCAACAAGGTTGGTCTCCATCGGCTCGCTGTGCTCGTCGCCATCTGAATCCACCCCATCGGGTCTCCTCAGATTCTTCTCATTGGTGCCACCGTCGCCACCCTGTGAAAGACTGTAGCGGTCCTCGGTGACGTAGCCGGCTGGAAATATGACATTTAGGCACTTCTGTAGTTGATTCTTTGAAGTCAGGGCTAATAGCACTAAGACGTCGTTTATAGTTCCGCCCAGCTAAACGGGTCGGCGGGATGCAATCCTTTAATGCGTTGTTGATATTATACAGCTGTCGCCGAGCGACGCGGCTGATTGCAATTCTACGCTATTAGTCACGCAGCGAGTTTGGGGGTCTTCTATACTTCCGCCGCCAAGTGGCGCGGCACAGTGCCTATCTGTAATATCGAATGCGCGGCGCGGCACGATCAATATTATAGGATCGCCCTTCGTCGCGCCGACGGGAGTGCAAATGACGCCCTGTAGGTTCGCAGTTCACCGCGCCGCTCGACGACAGGAGCGTAAACGATCCCGAATATCGATCGTGCAGCGACGCGTGATCAATATAACAGAAATGCACCCGCCGCCACGCCCCGCGGCGGAAGTATAAACGACGTCTTGGATATGCTCCTAAGACATCATTGTGAGCGCTTCCATAGCCATGACGTTTTTCGTCCTCCGATCATTCGGCACTCACATAGTTTATCGTTCTCTAGTTATAATCCATGGTAATACCGTCCTCCGAGAAATATTGCTGCGACTCTTCCGCTACTGCCCCGCGACTCCACCGCGATCGCAGACTGTTCCGCGACTCCCCCGGAACTCTTCCGCAACCTTACCGCGATTTGGTCGGTGAGGAATTTGCCCTCTAAATACGGATTCACTTTCTCTACCTGTCAATCTTTCCTGCAACGATTTCTCATTTTCTCTCCTTCATTTTTCCCTCATTTCCCAATGAACAGATGGCAAAAAGTGGACGGAGACAGGCTGAGTGGAATGGGTTTTCGCAGCAGAAAAACCTGTCAGCAGGTTTTTCCCAGATGATTGGTCAGATCTCGTGCGCTCAGAAAAAAAATTGAGGAGAAAAATGTGATTGCTGAGGCAATTTTTCTGGATAATCCACGTCCTCGGCTGCTCAGTGGCGCCTCAAAGACGAGAAAAATTAGCCTGGGGGAATTCAGCAGTTCTTTTTTTCGAAAAAAGTCTAATTTGAAAAAAGCCTAAAAATTGATGAGAATATTCGTATTTAAAAACTGTCTGAAAAAATTCACAAAATATCCGCGTAAAAGATATGCCCAAAATTTTCAAAGGGTTATAGCTGGTCCAAAAAGCGTAGTTTAAGTGAGAAGAATTTGGTTCAAATTATCACAGAAATCACTAAAGAGTCACCCTTCCGGGAGCAAAAGATCCTCCCGACATTTTGGTGCTTCAAGCCATGTTATTCTGTTTTTCACTGGTCCCCATTTGCGTGTTGGTGAGCCCAATTTGAAGCTTGTAATCCTATTTTCTATGCTAATTAGGTTTGGAAGACATTCCACCGCGGCGACATACGAATACAAATAAATAAATAATGACCTGCTATGTACATACATACATCCATCACACGCCTGGTAAATGATTGAAGGTCGCCCTGACATAAATATATTATATTTTGTATTCGTGTTTTCCACCACTAAGTAGAGTTTGTACTATACATACATACTCCGGGCTCGTAGTGATCTGGCTCCAACCCAGCAGTCGAAAACCATGGTTAGCTAACGATACTCAGAATATAATCCTGTGCATAAGCAGAATAAATGTAGGTAAAAGCTGTCCGAATGAGACTGTCCGCCCACGCTGTCGAGCGTCCGTCCCGAAGCGCACTTTTTAGATGTTTATCGATTAGCGTGATTTTAACAAGGGAAGTATACAAAGCGTAGGTCGGATCTGCCAAAACGACTAGTGTCGTTAGTATCTCTTGTGGCTCAATAGTAAAAATGCGCAGTATCCCAACCAGGGATGTGCGGAATTTTCTGTTTTCTGTTTTCTGTTTTCTGCCCATTTTTGTCCATTTTTTTCTGTTTTCTGTAAAAATAGGCAAAATTGGACAGAAAACAAAAAAACGTGTACCGCAATTTGCAGCAGAACTGTTTTTTTGGATTTTTCGAAGCTAAGCCGAAAGGGTGAGGATGTATTTCGCCCAGGCTCTCTGCAGTTGTACCACGCTAGACACTTTTATCTCGCTGTAGTGGCTATTCATTAGGGCATATGTGGCGTTGTGGGAGGAAACGGTGCTGTTCGCTGTACACGGTCGGGTTCGATCCTCGCCGAGATGAACCAAACCAACCAACCCTCCAGGATTCTTCAATTAGGAACAGATTTATGTAGGGAGATGAAGGCGCTCATTGGGAAGTCGGCTGGCCCCCCGCAACCCACTAAATAAGCACGAAACCCATTCCTCTAAAAAAATGTGCCGCGTCAGTGCCGGCAAATTACCGCGATCCTCGACTGTGCCGCGATATTTCCGCGATAGTGCCGCACCGGCTCCGTGATCAGACGATTCTGCTGCCGTGCCTTGAGCCTCGACATCGCGGCGATAGTACCGCAGCAGCTCCGCGTTAGAACGTTAGGCTCCGCGAGGATGCAGCAATGAACCCGCGTGGAGTACGATGCACTGTCCTGTGTGGTAAAAAGAAATTTTCGCCAGTTCAATATACCCAAGTTTGAGGTACGCTCCGTGTTTCCATTGTGCGCAAAAGCGGCGGTAACCTCTGTCCTTATCAGACAAAGGACGTAACGACCGCAGGTGCGAATTTTTGTTCTTACATTTAGACCCTCTCTAGTTGTCTTATAATTCTTAAATCACTTCATATCAGACACTCTCCCGAAGCCGCTGCGGCGTTATCGCGGAGCCAAAGCGGTACTGTCGGGTCCCTGCTATAGCTCCGCGGTAGTGCCGGCGCGGCTCCGCGATAGTGCCGCTTCGGTGCCTGCACGCGCCAAAGCGGTACTATCGCGGAGCCTCAATTTTTCTCAGAGTAAAGCCTCTACGAATACCCGCTCCCCATGGTACCCGCTTTGGTAAAGCGGGGTAATGCTGGTCCCAACTGTAACATACACGCAAGACTCTAAATACGTGTTTTAATTCACTGCAACGCAGATGGCACAGAAATCAGTTAAGATGAAGAGCCAAGAAATTGATGGTGAGCCTATGAGGCAGATGATAATTCTGCCACAGAGCTACGAGAGGCTCTCAACGGTGGAGCGAACGACGCGTCAGGTCATTTATACTCTAACGGCACAGGCGCGCGGTGCGGGCGTGACTTTCAGCTCTGAGGAGTAGTACAGTGTTCAAACCAGCAGTTATCCCGCAATAAGTGTCAAAATATGTACACTCAGGAACGGAAAGCTCGCTTCGACTTCAATACGTACTCCTTGTACAGACATATGTATTGAGCTTCTAATAAATAATCAAGCTTTTATTGCCTGGAAAAGGAAGGTTCGATGAACATTTGTCACCTCATCGCACTCATAATCTGCAATTCTTGAGCGTCTCTACTTTTTGTTCTGGCCAACTGCAAGGTTTTGAAAATTCAATGAAAGAAGCATAGATCACTCAAAAAATGTTTAAAAAAAGCTCAATTTTTGAAAAATTTCGCTTAGTGAACGCTGAACACACTTTATTGATTTTTGAAAATTTTCTGTTTTCTGTTTTCTGTTTTCTGCCCATTTTTAGAGATTTTTTTCTGTTTTCTGTTTTCTGTTTCCAAAAATATTTTTTCCGCACATCCCTGATCCCAACCCGAGCTGCAGGTCCAAAAAAGTTATGAGCCTTTTTCAATCCTCGCGAAAAGACAAGAGTACCCACCCATCAGGCATTTTTTTGTAGTTTCAAAACATTTTCTCGGATTTAGCTCAAAAGTTGTGTGTAGGGGTAGTCTAGGGTGGTCAAGACGAATCTGGAGTCCATTTGTCGAAATTCTGAGGTTTACTGTAGGTTACGGTAGGTATCATGTCACTTAGGTGTTAAAACCCACCTTAGTATTTTGAAAATCGATAAACGGACTGAGATATGACTAAACTACCGTATACCCACCGAAATCTACCGTAATCTGCAAAAACTCGATAAACGGACCACAGATTAGTGATCAGCGCCCCAAAAAACCTACTTGGGAGAATTTGAAGTCAAATCTGGAACATTTTTCTAAAACGCTTCCGAAGCCCTCAATTGGTAGAAATAAACGCCCAACCGAAAATCCGTATAAGTCCAAAACGCTGTCAGTCTGGACAAAGTATGGAAAATGCACCTTCACCCAAACTTCGCTCAGGGGGCAGTTTTGGGCGCTGAACACATTTATGAGGTCCGTTTCCGGATTTTCCGAAGACTAATGCAACTAATGCGTTTTTGGAAGGTACAAAAGGCACAAAAAACGACCTTTTTGGGCTTGTAATTTCTTGGAACCTGCAGCTCGGGGCGGGATACTGCGCAGTTTTACTATTGAGCCACAAGAGATACTAACGACACTAGTCGTTCTGGCAGATCCGACCTACGCTTTGTATACTTCCCTTGTAAGACACATACTGAATAATATCTCAGTCTGCAGTCGTGGAACGGCTCCTCCAAAAAAAGGCCTTTTCGACGACTTTTCGACGCGTACGCCGACCGCGTGGCGGACAGTCTCAGTCGGACAAAGTTTAAGTGCTCAAAAACAATCGGTACCAAGTGGAAAAGGCCATTACTCTGTTCGAAGGTCGAAAAATTTAAGTTCACCCAAGGTTTGTCCAGGGGAGTTATTTTGGGCGCTGAACGCGATTATGAGGTCCGTTTACAGATTTTCAAAAAGTTTCTAATCGTTATGGGAAAAAAGACATAGATGGGTCTGTGGCTGGTTTCCCAAAAAAAATATTTAAATCTCACCAGCGGCTGGCGCGTTGTTCTCGTGCGCCGAGAGAAGAGCACAGCTGATCAGCCCACCATACCGCCAGCCGCCGGTAAGATTTTAACCGCCAGCGCCAGCCGCGGGTGAGATTTAAATACTGATTCTTGAGGAAACCAGCCACGGACCTAACTGTAAGTACAGAAAACGGCCGTCTTGGGCGTATAGCTTATTTTAACCAGCAGCTCGGGGCGAGATATTGAGCAGCTTTCAATGTACGGCCTAGAGATACTAACTATGTATGTGATCCGTTTGCACTAATGCGATGAACGCTCTGAAAACTCCACTTGTGAGTCTTGATTCCACCTGAGCACAAAGGAACGTACCATCATTGCTGAACATGGGTTCAGGTCGGGTTGGCGCCAGTGTGGCCGGTAAGACGGTTGGCTCAGTCTCCAGGTGCTTCTCACTCAGCTTTTCCCATAAATCATCTATCGGGACTGCAATTGTGGTCGCCTCTTGCATTTCCTGCAAAAAAATCATCTTTCCTATCAAATTATACATCAATCACCAATTTTAGCGAGCTTCCCGCTCATGTTGCATTATCAATTTATATTATAAAGTTCATTAATTTTTGCCCTAAAAACCCAATCTTTGGGTTTTTCGAGTTTCAAAGAAAACGATAAAGTGATTTCCTAGCTAAGATCTTAAAATCCCTTGAAAATATACTCAAAAGAGCAATTTAACTGCAGTTTGAAGGCTCAGTTCAACGTCAGGGGTTGTTCTTGATAATATAATGCCGCCACCGTAGGGCGGAACGATTCATATCGATGAAAAATTTATTTAGGAAACTTAAACGGCGAAAGGAAAGAAATAAAATTGAATAAGTACAACGATAAAAATAAATAAAAATTAATTACAAAAAAGGCAAAAACAATAGGAAAAAAATTAAAAAAAAATGAGTAATTTTGAAAAGTTTGTATGAACAAATAGACAGAACTTCTATTCATTTCTTTTATTTAACGTGAAAATACTTTTTCAATTACCTTAACAAACTTATGTAACGATTCGAAGTCTCCCTTGATTGCATCCTCGCTGAAGATTTCCTCGTTAACTGAAAACAATAGCGCTTTTTCATCATTTGATTCGCACTAACATATATTTTACGATACTGAGAACTTTCTCATCTAAGTAGCAGTCAGAAGCTGCTCCCTCCTATACAGTTTTCTAATCCAGAGCATGAGAAGGCGCTATCAGCGTGGATACATCAATACCTAACAAGTTACCATTCGGAACTAACCACTCTCTAGACAGAAGTATAATCATCTCCAAACCAATACTGCAGTTAATAACCTGTGGACCACCCATGAGGCTCAATTCCCTCACCCACCCCTTCTCCTCGTTGATACTCTAGTCGCCATCCATCGAGGTTATTCCTCCCGAAACTTTCCACATTTTAGACATTCTATTGGTCACCCGTGGAGATTATCCCGTTACGGACCTTTCTCATGGTCTATATTCTACAGACCACCACCCGTGAGGCGTAGTCCCTCCTAACTTTTTCTGTGAACCACCCACGCTGTTTAGATCTCCCGACCCGTTACAGGCACCTTGAATGTCCGATCTAGTTTTTTCCTCTTCACAATAGGTGTTTCAGAAACCACTCATGAACTTCATTCCATCCGCCCCCACCCCTCCCCTCTTGGTTTGTTCTCTGTAGGTCGTTTGGTTCTTTCCAGCCCCTTCCCGTAGTTGATATTAAACAATTCACCTATGAACGTCTAATCACTTTTTGTAATTGATAGTCCAGGAGTCATCTATGGAACTTCCCTTCCACAGCACAATTCCGTTCTTGATAGCCTAGGGGCTGACCATGAAGTTTACTCCTCCAACACAGGTTCACTTATTAGATACCTTTCAGATCACCATGGAGATTAGTCTCTTCATTACGTTTTTTTAGTTGGTTTTCCGGGAATCACCCTTGAAGTTTAGCAGTCTTCAAAATGTTCTTCGTGGTTAATACTCTACGGACCACATATGAAGTTTACTCCTCCCTAACATGATAACGAACAAAATGTGCATTGGATCACTCACAAAGCCCCGCCCCTCTATTCCATGAATTGCGATTTCGGTTCTAGAAACCACCCATAGATTGAAATCTTGTTCAAACCTTCATCCGTAAGTTAAACACACCTTACAGACCGCCCACGATATTTACCCATATCGAAGACGTTCGTGTGCTATGTTCCCTACTCAGCATTCTCAAGGTTCAGCACTATCCAAAGTGATCCCGGAGTTGGTATCGCCCATGAAATTGGGTTCCTTCCACCCGCCATGGCAATTGATACTCTGATTGCCATCCATGAAGTTTACTCCTCTCGAACATGCCGAAGTCCGTGATATCCTTCCTGAATATCAGCCGCAAAATCCGCCTCTCTCATCTAGTTTTCTAAGTGGTGTTCTGCAAACCACCCATGATGTTTAGTTCTCTCCAAACGTTTCCGTAGCTTCATGTTCCACAGACCACCTATGAAGTTTATTCTGTCTCTCTCTCTCTTTAAACCGCTTTTGTTTTTAATATTCCAGTAATCATATATAAAGATAGATTATTACAACAACATTTATAGAAAAACTCACCACACATAAACAGAATGCTGAGGTAGGAGGGGACGTCCTTTGGGCAGGGTGTGCCAAGCATTTCGTGGTTCACCATTAGCGAACAGCCTGGCTGAGCATGACACTTTGTGAGCAGTACTGGCAGTACATCGCGGGTACATTCTGGAAATTTGTATGGTTAGTTCGTGTAAGCCATGTCTTCGTAACTGGCTCATGGAATCTTGTGGAGCTGATTGATTGGTGCGGAGGAACTCACCTTGATGTTCAGCTCATACACAGTAGCGGTCAAAAGTGTAGGACCACTTAGAAAAATTGGCAGTAAATAAGAACGAGATGGATTGGTAATTTGCAACTTAGCAGCAATAGTCTTTTGACATAGGTCGATCTTTCTGCGGAGTAGATCAAACCTGCGATCATACATGTTTAATCTACGCCAACATATCGATTTTTTGGTCGTTGCCTCGGCATTTTCGACTGATTAATACGGCCACTATAACATCACGGTGAGGAGCTTTGTATACAAGTTTTAGGGTAAATTCCATGACTCTGATTATTTTTAAGTAGTTTAGACCATGGTCAGAGCAAAGCGACTTCATCTGAGCCTTGAGAATGCTGTAATTCGAATGGTCTCCGCCGGCATGTCACACCGGGAAGTTGCAAGCAATCTATGTAGGAATTTCAAAATCGGCAGTTACCAATTTAATGCATCGCTTTGCCGCCTTTTTCCTTCAAAAACTTCGCGATTTATTAAGAAGGTACTCTGATGAAGGAAGTGCGTGGATTTCTTTGCATTTCGACGTCTCTCGCAAAATTTCTGCTCCGTAGCTTGTTTAGTAGCCGAGTTATTGAAAAAAAGTTAAGTGGTCCTACACTTTTGACCGCTACTGTACGTATGTGAAAAAGCCTTGCGCCTGGATTGTTAAAGGGTAACTCAAGAGCTGAATGTATGTTTAACCTGGGGCCGGATTCATCAATGCGGCAGTGCTGGGTAGGGGTAAAGGCGTCGGCACGTTTGATGGTTACCCTGCAAAAGCGGAAGATCGCTAACCGACAGCGCCCTTGGCCTACCCAGCTAATAGGCTGGGGCAGCTGAGACACTGCTCTGGTAGGATACCATAGGCTCTCACGGGGTAATCATCAAAAGTGCCGACGCCTTTACCCCTACCAAACGGCACGCATTGATGAATCCGGCCCCTGAAGTCGCTGCTCTACCCCATGCCGAACCCCTCCATATATCTTTTCTGGTTTTCGTTAACCCAAAGGGTAGAAGAATCCGGCCCTGATAAGCTCCCATTGCAGCTCGAATCCATATGAGGCCTTCAATTTCGCAATACACTAAAGTGTGGATGGGTGGATGACGAATTGGCCATGAACATATATCATTATAGCCTCGTAGCACTTAACAACAGCAGCAGAATCGAATACGCGTCCCGTATACCCTCCCTGACTCTCCAGGGACACACTTGACAATTATTGGCATCTTAGGGTCTAGGGCTATTTCGTCCCGGCTCAATCATTCATTCATCCAATGTAATGAAATTCTGTAGAACAGATTGGAGGCGATAAGGTTAATGAAATGGAGGAGGAGCGGTTCAGTGGAGATGTGGAAAAGTAGTATATGTATACTGGGTCTTCAGGTATAACTTTAGACTATATGGGAACTTGCAGACTTTGGCATTATGGTAGGAATCGCCTGATGGATATGCCTGAAGAGGTTTTTCTAGAGGATGTACCTATTCCAACTGAGGGAACCTCCCATGGTCGTCTTCATAACTTGAAATTGATGAATATTTTCTGTTCAACTCTGACAAGGTGACTCCGAATATGGAATCGGATTCCGCTACGGAGATGCCTGAACGAATTTAGAGGCGATTTTGAAGCTTCCCTAGAAGGCCCGGTCGAGCAGGATTGGATAGCTTGCCAACGGGGTCGTAGAATTTTCTAGGAAAAAATGACTTTTTGAGGGGATCGTAAATTTCTATTGTGGGAAAAAATCCATTAGTTGTAAGGAAATTAACAGAAATGAAAAAATCACAGAAAATTCTGAGAAAATCGCTGAATACGAACGACTATGAGAGTATATCTCCTTTTGGGCATGTTTAATTTTTTCTGTAGCGAAAAAATATGTGATTGCGAAAACGTTTCAAGCAAAGTTTATTTTGCGAAAAATTACATTAATCCAAAATATCCTTTTTTTAATATGGTGACGAAATTTTCTAATCGTGTCGCGCCTACATAAGCGCGTCGCTGATCACCTTGTATAGTTTGCTTTTTTTCAACAAATATTTTTCCCGAAACGATTCAGGTTTGAGAGCGCAAAATGATTTCCGAAACGAATGGTGAGCAAAAGCCTGAGGGGCACCCGATTTCTCACAGTAGAACTTGCCACTAAAAACGGACTGTTTTACCCGCCCTCCAATTATTTAGAAAGCCATGATTTCGTTGTTTTAGGTTTGTGACACTGAATAAATGATCCTTGCTCGAACTTATCTAACTGTTACAGGGGATTTAAAAACGGCATTTTCGCGAACAGGTTGAAGGCAGTGTTCACGATAATCCTCGATTTTGAGATTGGTCGCTAAATCGGTTGTATGGCCCCCGAGTAGAACTGAAATGACGAAGGAACCGAGAAAAACGCACTAGAAAGACACGAAATCCTTAAGTATCACCCCGCCTCTTAAGTATCACTGGAACTGTTTGTTGTGCAAGTGAAATCTTTTGTGGACCCGTCCTTTGTAATTCTCTACTCACTATTGCCCCGTTCTTCCCTTAGGGCCCTAACTAATCCTGCTTTGCATAAAATATTCTCCCATTTTCGATTGACCCAGATTCCCACCGGTGACAACCACCATGAACACGTTCATCCAACCGGACAGCTAGTCCACGTTATAGAATAATGACACTGAAATACGACGTTTCAATGCATTTCTCGCCGTTAATTCGTAATTTTGGTAACACTTGGATGCCAACGGATTGTTTTATGTGAAAAACTCGGGAAGAAAATCATCGTGAACACTGTCTTTAAGGTGCACATCGGGGGTGGGCGGAAAATTCTTTTCGGTAAATTTCTTGCCAAAATTTCTTGCCAATTTTTTTTTCGATAAATACGGTAAAAACGGAAAATTCGGTAAAAATTCTGACTTCGGCTTTTTGGTGCCTATCCCATACGATAGCACAAATGACCGACAATGTTTATGTATCATTTTCAATAGTGCATGAGGATAATTCAAATAATGAGTGAGTTTTACATATAAAACTGAGGACGTTGGTTTTGAGAAGAAGTAACATTTCAAAATTTTCTGTCGTCAAGGCCTTTCTGTAGTCACTTGGAGTAGTATCTCGATAAGAAAAAGCACGTGACACAAAAGGTGAAGAGATAGCTTGAACATTCAAAAAGTGAGCCAAAGGGTTTAAAAGAGTAACGAAAAGAAGGATATCGCGCCAAATGAATGCCCTACCCTAACAGTAGCAAACCTGTGAAATACGAGTAAGAAGTAGGCCGATTAGGCGAAAAAAAAACACCCAATTCTTTTTTTTTCTTTTGGGAAAAAAAGTTGGTAGATTTCGAGAAAAACTCGTTAAATCGGTAAATCAAAATTTACCGAAAAACACCGGTAAATCCGGGAAATCGGTAAATCGGTAAACGGAAAATGCACACTCTTGGTGCCCATCATTTGAATTTCTGGGGTGTTCAGATTATTTTTTGGGTTTGGCTCAAAACTATCAACTAGTGGTTATTTAGGACGCTGAACGCGAATCTTGGGCCTAATTGTCGCTAGTCTCAGGGTTACTGTAGGTTACGGTATTCATGGTGACCTCTGCTGTGCTTCTCTGGGCTAAATTCCGGTCCGCAATTGCTTCTTGGCACGCTTTGCGACCGCGCGCCTTCGAGTCGGAATAGTTTCCAGAGCCGCGGCCGCCGATCTATTGACTCTAGGTGGGTATTAGAGACTGGAAACTAAACAAAGTTGGAGAAAACTGTTTAAAAAAGCCATATCGAGTCGGCTTTCGCGCTGGAAACTCGAATGACTTGAGCGCGTGCGGCCACAAAGCGTGTCGAGACGTAATTGCGGACTGGAAATTGGTCCAGAGAAGCACAGTAACTGATGAAACTAATATTTCGAAAATTAACAAATGGACCTCAAATTCGTGTTCGGCTCCCCAAAAAGCGCTCGCAAAGAAATTTTGGGTTGAATCTGAGACTACAGCCAAGCCACCGTATACCCACCCTCTTACATACCTTAGTGCGAGGAAAATTGATAAGCGGGCACAGCCTGATCGATTTGCGCACAATCCGCGATTAGCGCTAGCCTGCTGAGCGTTTGCGGTAACTACAATACCGCTCGTAGGATCGGGTCAGAAAGTGAGCGAAGTCGGGTTTCCGCGTCTTTTTTGTTTAACTCGCTTCAAACTTAACTTTAAAGGCACAGGACACCCAGAAAATTCTTTGTCAGATTTCATGCTTATCTTGGAGAAAATCACACGCTGATCACAGTGGTATCTCTGTAATCGTCCACGACCCCCTCCGAATAGAGTTATGGCTTCTCAAAGATGCCTAGAATTTGAGGGTGAAAAATTGGTGGACGAGTTGTCTCAGACCTGTATCTCTCCTCATTCGCTACCGTTGCGTGAGAGAAAGCCAGGATAAGGAGACAGTTCGGTAATGGGCTGAAGAACGACGACTTGTTGGAATTCATCCATCCATCGAGCCGCTATCGAGTCCGAAAATCTGCTAGGGGGTCGGGCCTGTGGTGGTCGCTTCTATCTCGCCTATTTGGAGGAATTGAGATCTCGCATTTGGCACGTGTTATACAGGAGGGGTCTTCTACACAATTCCATAAAAACCTCAAAATTCATATCTGAGGGTGTAGTGTGCCTTTAAGCGAAACTAGGGCGATATTCATGATCCTGGCGTTGATGGCTATCCAATGGGTGGTTACGTTGAGAACTATCGAAGTTTCGCAATCAGCCACGTTTGTAATTACGGTGCCATAGCAGGTGATGTGCTACCGTCTCTGTCTGCGCTTCCCTGTGCCTACCGTATATAGAGAGCTGGCTGATTGCGAAACTTTTAGAGTTCTCAACGTAATCATCACAATGACTAACCCATTGGATAGCCCTCAACGCCTGGATCATGAATATCACTCTAGTTTCGCTCTAACTTGACTTTGAAGAGAGTTAGACAAAAAAGACGAAAAAGACGCGAATACCCGACCTTGCTCACTTTCTGACCAAATCCTACGAGCGGTATTGTAGCAGGGCCAGTAAGCTCATGCACACCCTGAACTTCAAAAACCGTTATTTTAGCTTATTCTGAAAGTTTTTCTTCATTGTTTCTTCACTATTAGTTGCCTCACGACCAAACAATCCCATCTTTGGGTCTAACTCCGGTGTGGTATTCATTGTGAACACTGCCTTTAAGGGTGAAGTTCTGAAGCAATTAAACCGCGTTATTCTGGAAATCGTCAAAAGTCGCGTTTGGACAGCGCGAATTACCCCATTGGAAAGCTTTGAACAAAATCAGCCGAAATTCCTAAAAAAAAACCACAAACGGGCTTCAGACTAGTAATCAGAACAAAAAAAAATTGCCGAAATTCATTTTCAGGCCAGGTCAGAATTCTGAACAGCTGCACTCCTACCGCATTTTTCGTCTCCCTGATGATGAAGAATCTTCAACCGTACTTGACTACAAAGTTAGCCGCACGCACATACGCCGACAGGTTGAGATGTAAAAATTTGTCACCATATTTAGAAAGCACCCAGTAGACCGGGCCTCTCTATAGCACTCTTGGGTAGTGTCATGTTAACTCAATCATAGTTGCATTGCCACTACCCTACTTTTAAGAAAAGGGTCGAAAAGGGTTTCTTATTCGTGGATCTGGCTGGCGATCCGTCAGCGATACATATGGTGGCTAGAATAGGTCAAATAGAGGAGTGGAGCCCAATTCTGACCCTGCTATAGTCGTCCGGAAATCCCTCTACATTCCTCCACTTCAATCAGGCCCAGTACACCTCATGGCAGGTGACACTTTGTGAATTTGCGCCGCCGAAAAATCAGTGTCGGCGCGAGGCAGTTTGGGAGGCAACAGGTGGTGTCGAGGGTGAGAGGGTTGGTTGGCAGCTAGCCCGCCTGGCTGGATGGCGATCGTTTAATTAAGGAGCGCGGGAAATCACAGGGTTAGGTAAACGAACGAGGTGCTAATTCGGATGGGCTCGTAGTGTGTGGGTGGATTCAAGGTCATACTCAAAGAGGACGGGGAGATTTATTGATGTTGGCACCCACCTTTAGCGAAATGGACCGGAGCCGTGCAGTGAGCCGCCTGGGTGCGAGTGCTTCTTCCGTAGGTGGCCGAATAGATGGCCAGACGACGACCTTCTCTGCATTCCAACTGCATTTCGGCGCCCTCACAGAACGACTCGCCGTCGAAGAGGACTGGAATAAGGGAGGTAATGTTCAGTTTCAAGTGCGAGAATCGATAATAAAACACTGAACTTCATGGGTGATCCTAAGACTTCAAGAGGTTAAGTGGCCTTGGTAATATCAAGTTAGGAAACGGTTTGGAGAGAAGTCACCCCTATGGGTGGTCCTTAGGCGAATTTGATCACAAAAATTATTTTGCAAGGTTAAACTTCAAGGGTGGTCTGTAAGATATCACACATGGGAAAGCTCCAAGGGGGGGGGTCACTAGAGTTCCAGCTTTAAAAACGGTTTAGAAAGGATTAGACGTCATGGGTGGTCACTACATAGAACATTAACTTCGGAACGGAGTGGAGAGAATTGAAATTCTTTAGAACATCAACATTGGAAAAGGGATGGAGAGGAGTTACCCTTATGGGTGGTCCTTAGGCGAATTTGTCACAAAAATTATTTGGCAAGGGTAAACTTCAAGGGTGGTCTGTAGGATATCACACATGGGAAAGCTCCAAGGGGGTCACTAGAGTTCCAGCTATAAAAACGGTTTAGAAAGGATTAGACTTCATGGGTGGTCACTAGAACATTAACTTCGGAACGGAGTTGAGAGAATTGAAATTCAAGGGTGGTTCTCGAAGTGTCAGCTACAAATATACTGGAGACAACTGAACTGAATGGATTATCAATACAATATGAGCTATGAAGGCGAATTACATAAGAGTAGACTTCATGGGTGGTCACTAGAACATTAACTTCGGAGCGGAGGAGAGAGAATTGAAATTCTTTAGAATATCAGCATTGGAAAAGGGTTGGAGAGGAGTTACCCTTATTGGTGGCCCTTAGGAAAATTAGATCACAAAAAATATTTGATAAAGTGAAACTTCAAGGGTGGTCTAAAAGATTCCCCACGTGGTAAAGCTCCACGGGTGGTCACTAGAGTTCCCGCAATAAAAACGGTTTAGAAATGATTATACTTCGTGGGTGGCCACTAGAACATTAACTTCAGAGCGGAAAGGAGAGAGATGAAATTCTTTAGAATATCAACATTGGAAACGGGTTGGAGAGGAGTTACCCTTATGGGTGGTCCTTAGGCGAATTTGATCACAAAAATTATTTTGCAAGGCTAAACTTCAAGAGTGGTCTGCAAGATATCACACATGGGAAAGCTCCAAGGGGGGTCACTAGAGTTCCAGCTATAAAAACGGTTTAGAAAGGATTAGACTTCATGGGTGGTCACTAGAACATTAACTTCGGAGCGGAGGAGAGATAATTGAAATTCTTTAGAATATCAACATTGGAAACGGGTTGGAGAGGAGTTACCCTTATGGGTGGTCCTTAGGCGAATTTGATCACAAAAATTATTTTGTAAGGCTAAACTTCAAGGGTGGTCTGTAAGATATCACACATGGGAAAGCTCCAAGGGGGGTCACTAGAGTTCCAGCTATAAAAACGGTTTAGAAAGGATTAGACTTCATGGGTGGTCACTACATATAACATTAGCTACGGAGAAGACAGGAGAGGACTGGATTTCCTGGGTGGTCCTAAGTGTGGCCGCTACAAATTTACCTGAGAGATATAAAAACTCCATAAATCGGCACCACAATAACAGCTACAGAAGTGGATTACGGAGGAGTAGACTTGAGACGACTTATGATCATAGATAGTTACTGGAACAGAAACTACGGAGTCGTGTTTGAGAAAACCAAACGTCATGGGTGGTCACCAAATTGGCAACACCAACAAGTGTGGAAAGGTGTGTACCTCATGTGCGGTCATCAGAGCATTGATTGCGGAACCGTGTTAGAGGAAACTAAACGTCATGGGTGGTGTCTAATAATCCGCTACAAAAAAACTGGAAAGAAATAAATTTAATGGGCGGTCACCAGACCATTAAAGGCGAGAACGGGTTAGTAATGGCTAGACTTCATTGGTGGTCTTTCGGTGGGATAACGCCTATGGGAAGGTAAGTCTCATGGGTGGTTACTCTCTATAATAACCACTACTGAACCGTGTCGTTGTGAGATAGATCTCATAGGTGATCCTTCAGGAGTCAGTTACCGGAACTTTAAAAGACTTAACTTCAAGGGTTGTCTCTTGGGACGTTAGGTACATCATGGAAACGGATTTGAACTTTTTCAGTTCGAAGGCAACCAACTACAGAATTGTAAACGTCGTGGATGGTCACCACAACATTGATTTGGGATGCATGTTCGATGGGACTGAGCGCTGTGGGTGGCCCTAGGATGTCAGCTGAGAAAACCCGAAAAAAATAAACGTCATGGGTAGTCTTATTATAACAAATCACAAAAATGGATGAGAAAAGGTTCGATTATATAAAGCCTATCCGAATGAGACTGTTCGCCGCGCAGTAGGCGTGCGTGTCGTGCGGCCGTCTAGAATGCATTTATTCAAACAAGCCTTCCCACAGTTGTAAACAGCTGACTAGGAGACTATTTATAACTCTTCTTATAATCCTAATAATCGATTTAAAGTCTGAAAAATATCTATGTCACATCCGCTCGATACGCACGCCGACCGCGTGAGCGGGCAGTGTCATTCGGATAGACTTCACCACACAAATGATTGGAGAAAACGGAACTTCATGGGTGGTCATTTGAAATATACGCATTTGAATTGCCTGGACTTCCCTTGTTGTTCGCAGTACGTCCACTTATGGAACGAAAAGCGTCATGAGTGGTGCCAAGGGTATGAAATATAATAGTTACCAAATTAAATGAGTGGTTTCGAGAGTACTTAACACGAAAAAAAGTTGGAAACGGCTAAACTTCGCAGATGGTCTGCAGGATAATGACTATGGGGGTGGTAACCATCATGGGTGTTTTTCAAAACATTATTCACACAGGCAAGTTTGAGAGGACTGGATGTCAAGAGGTGATAATATAACGTTGGGTGTACTGAAGATGGCTGAGCATCATGTGTTGTCTTTGGAATAAAACCTATGGAAGCAGGTTTAAAAGGGACAGACTTCATGGGTGGTCTCTAGGTTGTCGGCCAATGGATCAATTAGGAAGGAATAAACGTCATGGGTGGTCTTTATATGTATGTACCCAGGAATAGTTCGCCTCTTTCCAGAATTTCATTCACCCGACGAGATCTCACGGGGCTCTATCGTTGTCCAAGGACCCTCGGCGTTGACTCAATTTTAATTAGACCCGTTGCCGCCAGCAACACTCAGCCGGCTGGCTGATGCGATTCGATTAATCCGAATCAATTAAGAAATCTCATTAATAATGGACACTAGAGTGTGTAGATTAGTGACAGCCCCAATTCGTGTTGGTATTCTGGATATACGCGGCCAAGCAAAACTCACTTGGTCGACATTTGTAGCTCATTTGGAGGTATTTCGACGTTGACGGACATGGATCATCTTCGAAAGTGGTTGTGTCCACGTAGACGGTGCACTTCCGCTTTTTGTCGCAGAGTTCGGAGAGGCGCTGAAATTTCGAAAAGGGTAAACTGGGTTTTATATAGACAAAAACTTCTAAGATCGGTCCTAAAGGGATCGCCCGCCCACGCGGTCGGCGTCCTTGCCGAACGCCCATCGCGGAAACATTCTTTGGACCTCTTTATCCTCTTTATCGATCAGCAGGCATATTAGACCAATGTATGGTAAAAGTAATATCCCTACCAGCTGCTTGCAGCCGTGGGAAGGATGGTGGAAAAAATGTCTTCGCAACGGCCGCTCGACACGCACGCCAGGCGCGTTGGCGGACGGTCTAATCCGTACACGCTGTATCCACTACATGAACAATTTTTTCTTTTATCGGCTATGATATTGGGACTTTGCCATCGATGTTCTAAGTTTTTATAGTCAGGCTTCACAAAAAGCGCCTTAGGCTACAACTCGCGACGAGCAATATCAAAGAAACTTTTGCATGGCAGGAGAAAAATTGCCCAAACGACACGCCACGAAACGCATGTGCCCTTAAGGGGAGTGAGGGCCTGCAATACACCATGAAACCTGAGCAGCTTGAGGCGAAATCGGGGCCTATGGTGCAGCCTCATACGAAATGGGAGAATATGAAGGTCATGAGGCCTCTAGCGGAATCATCCAACATGACGCCACAAAACGAGAACAGTCTATTCAAATTGGCCAATCATTGAAATCGGTCTAGGGTAAAATTGAATCCTATTGAACCCCAAAAACGAAACCCCTCACGGAACAAATGTCGCCCTGAGTGAATATACGACTCAATGCACAACACGAAACGCGGGCCAGGTAGACCAAAATTGAGTCCTACAAGACAGCCTCCGGGAGCTGCGAAGCGCTCCGGAACCAATGTGTCCTCAGCGAATTTAGTTCCTGCGACACGCCAGAGAACGCTTGTGGCTTCGGACAGAATTTAGTCCAACGATACGCCACGAAACGCACGCGGCATGACCTGATATAAACTCTGCGAAACGTCGCAGGACCAAATCGACTTCCACGATTTGATCTTCAGTGAAATTTGATCGCACGATAAAACGCATACTGCTTTAGATGGAAATGTGTCCTACGATACGCCACGGAGCGCTTGAATCTTAGCCGACTGATCATTCAACGGTACGTCCCGGAACGAATGCGCCTCTGGCGAATATACAACTAACAATACAACACGCAATGTATGCAGCTTAGGGTGTGTTTGTGACTTACAAGATAACCTCAGACGAGTTCGAGAGCTACGAGGCGCTACGGAACTATTGTGACCTAAGTGAAATTAGTTCCTACGACACGCCAAAGAACGCATGTGGGTTCATGCAGATTTCGCTCTAACGATACGCCGCGAAACGCATGCGGCTTTACCGGATTCGAACTCTGCGATACGTCACTGGACTTCGGCGGCTTTCACAGTTTAATCTTGTGCAAAATTCAATCCTACGACGCCACAAAACGCGTCCCGACAGGGACAAAATTAAGCAACGAAGCGCCACAGAACACATGTGACTTTAGCGAAATTAGATCCTAGGACACGCAAGGGAACACATGTGAGTTCATGCAAAATTTAGCCCAACGATGCGCCACGAAACACATGCAGCTTCACTGACTTTAGGGTCTACGATTTGTCACAGGACGGGATCGGCCTCCACTGTGTGATCTCCAGCAAAACTCAAGCATACCATACGCCACAGAACGCATGCTGCCTTAGATGGAAAATTGTCCGGCGATACGCCACGTAATAGGGAGGCAGCCCTTTTCTTCTACTATCGAGTGCTTTGATTCCATGTTAGAAGGCTTCTCATCCAAGAAAACTCTACTGGCATACCCAGCCTTGCCCAAAAGTGGAAAAGTAAGGTATGCCAGAAGGTAGAAATCGGGACGTATCAAAGATTTCAAATCTATTCCCCCAAACTCAACCCCCCACCAGTCAGTAAGAAGTTACTACTAGGTACACGCATACTACTACTTCCTGTCGACGTCTCCTGTCCAGTTCTTCTGAATAGGGGACAAATCCAAATCCTCATCCGTGTCCGTTCAGACGTTCTGAATGGATAGCGCCGCGATTAGCTCAAAGGGACGATTTCGAGCGCACGCAAATTCAATGCCCCACACTCAATACGCGGCTAATGCGCTCCAAGAGGTTACCTATTACGTGCATATTCAGTACCCCTGAAGGCATGGCCACATAAAAACCGGGATCCTCCATGGAGACCAGGAAAAATCGCCTGACGTCCTATGGAGATCTTCAATCATGTCTGAAGAATAATTGCCCCGAGGGGATCGGCTCGCCCCGGAACCACTTCATAGATCATTTCAGACTGCCAGCAGGCAGTCACCCTATACAGCTGTATAGAGAACTTACCGATTTAGCCTGAATGACGTCACAGGTGGCGTCGTAGCCCAGTCGTCCAGGCACCCGGCCGGGGCAGAGTTGTGACTCCGGGACCACTCGGCCGTAGAATCTGGAAAGTTCACATTCAATCCTTGATAAGGTAAATTTCCCTGAGAGAATCCTGGTCTATGGCTATCCACGGGTCGATTTCTACTGGTCAAATTGTATAAGTGGAACGCCTCATGACGATTGGAGGAGTGCCACTTAACTGGTCGAGGCCAGGTGCATACGCCTGTGTCTCTGTGTGTGAATGCATTAACTAAATGGACTCGAACCCTTTGTAGCTGGAGAGTTTATGAGGCGGATTCCGGGATTAATTGCCGGCTCAGAGGACGAAGATTGATCCCAGAGTGGGAAATGAGGGCTATTTTTGGACACTCGGAGCCGTTCAGCTACCTAAGAAGAGTTTTCTCTCAAAAAACTCTGAGCACATATTGTAAAGCCAAATGCCCAAGGGAATAGATTCAGAAGAAAACTTGAGGCGAACTAATATGATTATTTCGTGAAAGTTTGAAGTTCTCTATTCGAAGGCGATCTTATTGAAAAAAGGAAAAATCTGTTCGTTTACAACAATAGCGAAGTTGGGGCAAAATATGCTAGTTTATTTCCGAAATGCCTGAATCAAGGTCAAGCTGCTGCTGTCTCGCGGGACGAAGAGGAAAACATGAAAATTCAGATAATTAAATTTCAGTTATTTCCTGTTGGGGGAGCTTGAATTTTTTGTCTAGAATAATCAAATCAGGGTAAAAAAAGTCTGAGCTCGTATGTATGTGGGGACAAATAATCAAGAAGGGAAATTTAGAAGAAAACTTGAGTTTCTTTCTTCTTTTTTTTTTTGGAAAATTCCGTTCTCAAAATTGTCGAAAATAAAATCATCTAGAGGGGGAGGGCGTTATAGATTTGCAATATTTTTCAAAAAAAAATCGGTCACCATGGGAGGGGGACGTAACATCGCCATGGTTCGGGGCAATGGTTTTCCTGACCCTGGTATTGTACGTGTTTCACCCCAGAATGCTGGGAAACCGATATGCGAGAAATGGCGGAAAAAACGAGAACCGTAAATCGAATATTCCCGTCTATTTCTGGAAGCCGCTCCATCAATACCTTTATTCGTAGGGAAACAACCAAAGTTCCCGAAAAATATTCAAAGTTCGCGCCACATTTGTTTCGGGGTCTCCGGAGCATTGACAACTCGGCATGCGGGGTGTTCGAGTCAGTATGATGAGCGCAGAGGACGAAAAGAAAGGCGCTGCCAGCTGGCCTGGCACTCTCTCGGCCGGCCAAAGTGCAAACTGGCTATCTCTGCGTCTCCGCGGAGAGAGTTGTTTACAGCTTTTTTACTGTGCAGTACAGGGATGGGAGCCATCCAAGCTTTGAAGGGGAGAAGCACTCAGAATTCCAGGAAGAAGTGAAAGATTCAGCTCTCAGAAATCGAAGGATTTCGATGGAGTCTCTACGGAAGCAATGACTGTAAGATATGTGATTTGGAAGAAACTTTCTATTTCATCATTAAATCCTGAGTGCTCCCGCCAACAAAGTTTGCACACAGGGTTGGATCTTTGGAACATTCGATTCTTAAATCAATCCGGTGAAAGACATTGTAGGCTGTGCTTTTTTGATGGGGTGGGATAGGGGAACCGGTTAACAAGTTGGTTAGTTACTAATTATCGAATGAATCTTTGAAATACCCTTTCTTTCCTCGCTACTCGCAGTCGTCGATGCGGGGCGGTTGTTTTTCAAAGAAATTATTCATAAAAATGTAGAAATCGTTCTCAAAATCACACTACTATTATAGTGTTACAGGAAACTGCAAATAACAGTGAAATGGAGGTTAGATTTCTAAATCAAATCGCTAAAACACATTGCCAGCCGTGCTTTTTTGATGGGGTGGGATAGGGGAACTGGTTAAGAAGTTGGTCTTTTACTGTTTATAAATTAAACGATACCGATTGGCTAACCGTGGAGATTTCTCGTGGGTATTACTACGTATTACCAAGAAAAGTTTACAATTCTAGCAGAATGAGTTTTTCCAAGCACAAGGTCTGTGGCACCAGCAGAGACGCCCCAATCAAAAGAAACATTAGGAAAGTGGACTGGGCGAGTCTACAGAGAATTAACATTATTTCTGGAGAACCGATTTCTGTGGTTAAAATTTTTAATTCCATGGAACAAACCGCTGTGGTATTTCGCATCAAAGAGCTCTAGGGTTTTCGAAGAAGGACTTTTACTTGGTTGAGAAGGTTTATGTGTTAGTAATTGAATTTGCTACTGCCCTTTCACTAGTTTACCTTTCTGAACAGGAGAATGAAATCGTTCGAGTGAGTTGGCTAATATCATATTTTCTTTTCAATAAAAAGTATTGAGTGCACGAATTTTCTAATGGAACCGAAGAAAAAGAAGTCATTCTCAAAACCAGAGAGTACTTCTGTGAAGCATAGCAAAACGGGCTGTTTTCACGAGTTGAAAGTTTCAGCCACGGGAATCGGTTCTTGAGAAATATTTATACTTGTTTTGTATACTCGTCCACTCCGCTTCTCTATTACTCTTTTTTTCTCTTGGAACGTTTCGTTCAGCACCAGACCATATTTGCTTGGTAGATCCCTTTTTTGATAGATTTTCTTGGCTTTTTCTTTTTTATCACATGTGTAATCAGCAGCGTTAGCAAAGAATTCAGTTGTTCACTAACTTTGTTGAAGAATTCGCATGGTGCTATGAGAGAACGAGCGTCAGATTTGTTCCCGATCAGTCAGAAATGAAAATAATGTGGGAATTCTAAGACACCCCGGCCAAAGCGCCGCTTCGCGGCGCTTTGTCCGGGAACCGTATGCAGGGGGGTTCGCGGCGCTCTGCCCTGATACCGGGTAGCCCTTCTGAACAAATTAAATCAATCGCGATCCGCAAAAAAAAAACCCCGATCAAAGCCCCGCTTCGCGGCGCTTTGTCCGGGAACCGTATGCAGGGGGGTTCGCGCCGCTTCGCGGCGCTCTGCCCTGATACCGCAGCCCTTCTGAACAAATTAAATCAATCGCGATCAGCAAAACCCTGGCTAAAGCGCCGCTTCGCGGCGCTTTGTCCGGGAACCGTATGCGGGGTTCGCGCTTCGCGGCGCTCTGCCCTGATACCGCAGCCCTTCTGAACAAATTAAATCAATCGCGATCCGCAAAACCCCGATCAGCCCGCTTCGCGGCGCTTTGTCCGGGAACCGTATGGTTCGCGCTTCGCGGCGCTCTGCCCTGATACCGGGTAGCCCTTCTGAACAAATTAAATCAATCGCGATCAGCAAAAAACCGGCAAAGCGCCGCTTCGCGGCGCTTTGTCCGGGAACCGTATGCAGGTTCGCGCTTCGCGGCGCTCTGCCCTGATACCGCAGCCCTTCTGAACAAATTAAATCAATCGCGATCAGCAAACTCGCTGGGCGCGCGCTTTCGCGGCGCTTTGTCCGGAACCGTATGCAGGGGTTCGCGCGCTTCGCGGCGCTCTGCCCTGATACCGGGTAGCCCTTCTGAACAAATTAAATCAATCGCGATCAGCAAAAAACCCCCGGCGCAAAGCGCTTCGCGGCGCTTTGTCCGGGAACCGTATGCAGGGGGGTTCGCGCCGCTTCGCGGCGCTCTGCCCTGATACCGGGTAACCGTATGCAGGGGGGTTCGCGCCGCTTCGCGGCGCTCTGCCCTAATACCGGGTAGCCCTTCTGAACAAATTAAATCAATCGCGATCAGCAAAAAAAAAACCCCGGCCAAAGCGCCGCTTCGCGGCGCTTTGTCCGGGAACCGTATGCAGGGGGGTTCGCGCCGCTTCGCGGCGCTCTGCCCTGATACCGGGTAGCCCTTCTGAACAAATTAAAAGGAGAAGGGAGCTGACCCATGTCACACGTTGTATTTTTGCCACTTTTCGTGGTGGAATGTTGTGAAGCAGAAAACTGGGTGCAACAATTGTTTGCTGAACGACTGCAAAGCGGCACTGGCTTAACTTTGTCCTGAAAGTTTCGGTGAACTGAAATGCACATACAGCTCAATACTGTTTTAGAGTGGTTAGAGATGTGACGAAATAGTACTATAGTGTTGGAGACCCAGGTGGTCGTGCTTTGTGCTCCGATTCTTTTATTATATGGAAGGATTGTTCTACAGGGAATACATTTACAGGTGTAATTGTGATTACAGCTCCAGAATCCACATATACGGAGTGGTCGTGGCTGATGTTTGCCTAAATATGCATCGAAACCTCAATCATCCGAGAGATGCCAGTCGATGGCACAATAGTAGCCTCTTTTTCTTTGTGTCTCCAGCGCAAGAGGTGGAGTGGAGAGCGCAGCAAGCGCGAGATAAAGTGAGCGCGGCATGCCTGGTTGTCAATGGTACCGCAACCTTGTTTCGGAGTTCCTTTCGAATGCTCTCAAAGTTATTATGTTCTTCGGTGTTAGATAACCGACCTAGGACACCAGCCCATAAGACCCCACAGCTACATATTTTGATGCGGCCTTCATTTCCGTTTGGAGAGAGAGCAGGCTTTGGACTGGTGAACGAGATTCGCGTAAGATAAGAAGAAGCGGACGAGTTGGCCTGTGTCCACAACTTTGGTAGAGCGCGTTTACCCTGCTGCCCTGAGGATAGGGATCGTTTATACATATTTCCGCCGCCAAACGCAGCGGCGCAGCGCGATTCAGTTATATTGATCACGCGGAGCGGCACGATCTATAGTATGAAATCGCACTTCGCCGTGCCGCTCGGCGACAGAACTGTAAACGACCCCATAGCAACGGCGTGAACGCAGCGGATTTCTGCAGCGCGCGTCGCGTCTAGATTCCCGAATTCGTCCGAGGCTCCGCCATTTTCTTGCGACAGGTCCACGAGCCAGGTTTTCGAGTCATTCATCTATTCGTATTTTTCTTGTGAAAAAAATCAATTTACACCAAGGAAAACCCGATTTCACTTCATTCCTACCAAAAACTTTGAAAATGGATCAATAAAAGTCTCCAAAAATTTACCCAATTAATTTAATGCTCTATGTGTAACAATACTTACCCGGTTTCGATCATAATATGTGTGTTTCGAGGGCAGTGCAGTGTGACCTTCTCGCCGTCGCAGGCCTGTACTCGATGCGATCGTAGTGATGCGTCCATAAGACCTGGAATATTAGTCGTAACCATATTGGTAGATAAGGGGAAATTGACCGCATTTGCACAAAGCCTTTCAGTTTTCCAGCTCACAATGTAGCTATTTTTGGTGCGATTATTGAAGCTGCCGGTGTTTCATTGTCAGCCAAAACAAGGTCTCACAAAAGCTGATGCGCTGGGTAGCAGTGAAGTCATGGACACTGGCTTAGAGCACCTACCACGCTACCTGCGTCGGTTGCGCGACGCCGTGTTAACGAAGCCGTGGTAGGTACACTAGACCAGTTTCAAATTTTTGTTCCGCATATAAAATGCATATAATATTGATGTAATTATAAGAAACGTGTTCTATAGGAGGCGTCAATGAGACTACAGTACCGAGCAAATTTTTTGCAAAGAAAGCGTTCTGCGGCGTTTTTTGCGCTCACAAAGCGCCGCAACGCCATAACTTGCTTCAAAGTGGTCCAATTTCAATTCTGAAGTCATTTCTGGATTGCTTCCATTTAGTCCTTTACGAGAGTGTTCCAAAAGGATAGATTCAACTCCGAAAGTTTATCGAAATTTGCATATTTGCACCTCTAAACCCCTCATAATGAACTGATCAGACGGTCGTGATAGCAGAAATCCGTCAGTTTTTGACCTGTGGTCGATGTGAATTTTAGAAGGAAATACACATTTTTCAACAAAATGCCAGAGTTAAAAGGGCTTTCAACACATACCATCACATTCGCCTAACTGAGAGGAACACGGAAACTATCTGAAAAAACTCATTTAGTCAACTTTGAAGTGAGTTATGGCGATGCGGCGCTTTGTGAACTCAAAAAACGCCGCAAAACGCCGTTTTTGCAAAAAATATGCTCGGTACTGTAATTATGCTCAGCTTGCCGAATAAAAATCTATTCTCAAGTATTCTCTCAGGATTTTTCTTAAATCTTCCATAGTGTAACTTCTCTACTTTGAGTTTCACTATTATCAACCCTTTACCCTAATTGACGGGGGCCACAGATGGTTAAGAGGCATCATGCTGTAGTTCATGCATGCTTCATCCTCACGGCACATATGGCTAAGTTCAGGCACTCAAGCTAAGCGGACCAGAGGGAAATGCTCGAAGTGATTGAAGAATATATAAATTTGCTTGGAGTGACATTGGGTTTCATTTTGGGACCATTTAAATGCATATGAATTTAGAAAAAACAAAATATATTGATCGCAATATTGATATTATACTCTTTTTTTTTGCCCTGTGAGGACGACTATTAGACTTCTGCGCAAACAATCACGTCTACGATATAGGATTTTGGACAAATGCATGGCGCAGCCGCGAACGATCTGTGATTACATATTTCCCGAAAACTACAGTAGTACTCCTGAATTCCCATAATAGACATTTGAAGCTAAAGCTGGATTTGATTAGCAGGTTGAAAATTGTGAAATAATTTAAAACTCGATTCAATTTTAAAAGCTTTTTTTAAAGTTTGAGATGAATTTTTTCAATGATGGTGTGCATGCAAAACATTAAACTCTATTCGGTTCACCTAATGTCAGAGTTTTCGAATATTCATTGATTTTTTTTGAGAAATCAACGCTACCGTCCACGGCAACGAAAAAATGCTGTTGTGTGGTTGCATATTTCCACTAAGCATTCTGTGCGCTGCGGACGTGGCGCCATAATCTGCGGTTAGATTTGTAATTTTTCTAAGAATTTTGGACAAAAAACACTGAAAAAAAAACTTTTTCTTGTAATTCCTGCGTAGACCCATGGTAAAAACCTTAGGTTTATTCATAATGCTTGTGTGTAGGGAAAACTCTTCGTTTTATTTATTTATTATTACGTTCAGTAGAACGCTCCAATAATCAACTCGTAGAAAATTGAAAAGAAAGGTATTCTCTGGGCTAAGGAAAAAACAATGGTAAGAAAAGAAAAATCAAAAGAAAGAAAAAGAAAAATCGAAACGAAAGAAACGTTGTCCAATGTTTTCGCTGTTTTTTTTTTCAAAATTGAGGTAAAAATGACAAATCTGCCCCTGATTACGGCGCAACCTACAGTATGCTTAGTGGAAGTACGCAATCACACAATCACCTTTTTCTGTTGCCGTGGTCTGCATTTTCGTATTGAACTTGAAGGATAAAATCTGAGATTTTAATTTGTTGTCGAAATAAACCGAAAATCTCCAAATCGATTTGGCAGAAGATGACTTTTTTTTGATAAAAACGAATAAAAGAATATTGAAAACTAAATAACTAAACTTCTGAAATCATAAAAACGAATATTCGATTTTTCTGAATCTAAAAAACGCGCAAAAAAACATCGCAGAAAACACTTAGACGATTCTCGGCCCCGAGCCGCGTCGAACCGGAATTGGAGCCGCCTGACAGTTCGGCTCGTTTTCCCAATCTCCGGGCCACTGCTGTTGCTGTTCGGGCGAACCGGAGCGGCCCGGATAGCAACAGCAGTGGCCCGGACAGCAGCAGCAGTAGCCAGGAAACCAACAGCAGTAGCCCGGACAGCAGCACAAGCCGACTCGCAGATTGGGAACACGAGCCGAACTGTCAGGCGGCTCGGGGCCGAGAATCGCCTGACAGTCTCATGCATAGCTCCTCTTTTGATCGTTGCGGACTTCGCAGCCTGTTCTTACCGCCGAAACTTCCTTTGCCACCCACTTAATATCGCCTATTCCGGGATTATCCTAAACGTTGGGGGGGGGGGCGCTCAAGATTCAAGTCAGAAATGAAATGAACCACCTCATATAAATAAATGGAAGACCTGATAACAGTTGCTTGATCCTGCTATCAATCATTGGTGTTGATGAAATTCTATAGAAATACTTCGATTGATAGCGTTACAGATCGGTGGTTGATTCAATTTCTGAGTTGAATCCTGAGTGTCCCCCCGTTTAGGATAGTCCCCTTTTTTTTGGCTTCTTACAACTCCGTCGACCACACTGTTATTACCTCGTTCAGCAGTCACCTAACACAAATCGGCGCCACTTTTTACCACTTTGCCATTGCTACCGCCATAAATAACCCCACTGAACCCTACCATCAAAGAGTTCTACGCGCGGAACAGTTGCGCTTCCTCATCTCCCAAAGGGGTAGGCCCCTAACTGGTGTGTAGTGAAGGCCCACTTTTTTTCGGCCCATAACACCCACAGGGTTGGATTCTTGTGAGTGTAATGTGAACCGTGGTGAGGTTTTCGAATTCCTTCCTGGAGAGTGGGGAATTCGAAGTGAGTGACACTTGTCATTGTCCAGCCACGAACGTGTCTCCCTCTCGTCTCAGCGTTCATTACACAACGCCGATTCACTTTGTCGGGGGCTAGGAGTTTTCAGTAGTGATAGACGGATGGCACGAGTAAAACGAGAACACCACCGGCAGCACACGCACGCACGCCACGAGCGGAACAGGTGTTATTTGTGTGAGCGGTGATGGGTGATCCATGGCCCCGGAATTCCAGAGGAGACAGCGATTCGCGTGAGGGTGGGTGGACATTTTGCAGAATTCGATGTAGAGCAGAATAACCATTGTTAGCAAAAACGTTCTAGCTAACTTTGCTGTCGGACAAACCTCAGGTGGTCACATCCGGGGCAAAACGGGCAAACGTCTTACGACCCCACCCCCGTCAGCTCGCCTCTTTTCCCGCCAGGTTCTAATCCGACCCCTCTCGGACCTACCCTTCACCCCCATGCTCCTCCAGTGGAAATCTACAAACATGACCCTTACCCAGTTTTTTTTTTCGTGCGACACCTCTCCCACAACCTGCCCCCCCTCCTATATTGCCACAACCATTCCCAATCGCAGTGTCCCATTCATCACGACCCCTAGTACTCTACTACAGTCCTCCTTTGATCCCCATATTCATTTCTTGTCTACACGAACCTCTCCAGGTGATCAGCTCTCATAGATATCGCTGTTTTCAAATACTCCAGGGTGTACATCTAGTATCCTCTATTGACCATTTTGCTACCTCCCCTCCCCAGTTGCAACTTAATAGCATTTTATTTATTATTTTATTTAATGCACGCGTAGGTGCGCTAAGCAGAACAATGAAATATATGAATTATGTTGATGTTGTCCTTATCCTGTCTCTCAGTGCGACCCCTTCCAAACTTTTTTCTATTTTTCCTATTTCCCACAACCCTTTTCCATTCCTTTCTTGCTACATATCTTTCGTCTTGAACTATGTATCCGCTTGGACGACCTTTTTTGCGACCCCTTTCTTCTAGACGATGTACCTCTATATTTTTCTTCAGACACCCCTCCTAGATGACCTTCTCCCTACTCCATAATAAGTAGTTACCAAGAAGTGGTAGGAGGGAATCAGGGAAAAATCTATTTTTTATAAAATTTTATGCCGAAAGGTTAGTTGAATCATGAATTTTAGATCGTTTTAACTTTGTTGAGCTTTTGAGGCTTTCATTTATCACATTTATCATAAAAAAAACTGGGCAATTAGGTTTCACCAATCTTCATAGAAAACTTAGATTTTCAAATTCGGACGAGTGTTTTTCGAAACCCGAAGACTCATCATGTGCGATGACAAATTGCATGTGACAGCAACGGGAAACTGTCACTTTTCACAACTTTTGTGTGGCAAAGATGGTGGCGGCAAATTTAAATTGAACTCAGCGGGTAGATTGTTATTCTGGATGAGCAAAAATATCACCCTGCATGAATAAGACCACAGAAACGGGGTTGTACCTAACATTTTGATAGAAAGTGGTAGGGCAGAGGATTTCATAGCCAACATTCTGATAGAAAGTAATAATATAATTTTCTTGAAGCATAGCCTGTAGGTTTATCGGGGAGAAAGTATCGCAGGCGATAGAAGGGGTCGTGAAAGTGCTGGGGCGGCATGTACGTACGCGGCGGATTAGGTTGTGGTCAGGGGTCGTTTATACTCCCGCCGCGGGGCGGCGCGGCACAGTGCAATCCTGTGGTATTGATCACGCGACGCCGCCAATCGATATTGTAGGAATGCACTTGGCCGCGCCGCTCGGCGGCGGAACTATAAACGACGCCTTAGGCAGGGTTTGGAGCGTCGGCGCGTTTGATTATAGCAGCGCGAGGGCTAAAAGAAGGTTTGGCTAGCACTGAAAAATCGTTCCCTCGCAAACCCTACGTACAGTTCACCTCCGCACTGCCGTTCAGTCCACAAAGTGCACGCTGATTGCGGAAGCGTGCTGCGGCGCGCTTGCCAGCATCTTCAGACAGGTTTTTGCCTTTGGTGCCCGGGTGATCCCACCGCCCGGGTTATCCCACATCCCTGTCTGAGGATACTCGCAAGCGCGCCGCAGCACGCTTCCGCAATCAGCGTGCACTTTGTGGACTGAACGGCAGTGCGGAGGTGAACTGTACGTAGGGTTTGCGAGGGAACGATTTTTCAGTGCTAGCCAAACCTTCTTTTAGCCCTCGCGCTGCTATAATCAAACGCGCCGACGCTCCAAACCCTGCCTAAGGCGTCGTTTATAGTTCCGCCGCCGAGCGGCGCGGCCAAGTGCATTCCTACAATATCGATTGGCGGCGTCGCGTGATCAATACCACAGGATTGCACTGTGCCGCGCCGCCCCGCGGCGGGAGTATAAACGACCCCTGACCACAACCTAATCCGCCGCGTACGTACATGCCGCCCCAGCACTTTCACGACCCCTTCTATCGCCTGCGATACTTTCTCCCCGATAAACCTACAGGCTATGCTTCAAGAAAATTATATTATTACTTTCTATCAGAATGTTGGCTATGAAATCCTCTGCCCTACCACTTTCTATCAAAATGTTAGGTACAACCCCGTTTCTGTGGTCTTATTCATGCAGGGTGATATTTTTGCTCATCCAGAATAACAATCTACCCGCTGAGTTCAATTTAAATTTGCCGCCACCGCATCTTTTGCCCCACAAAAGTTGTGAAAAGTGACAGTTTCCCGTTGCTGTCACATGCAATTTGTCATCGCACATGATGAGTCTTCGGGTTTCGAAAAACACTCGTCCGAATTTGAAAATCTAAGTTTTCTATGAAGATTGGTGAAACCTAATTGCCCAGTTTTTTTTAATGATAAATGTGATAAATGAAAGCCTCAAAAGCTTAACAAAGTTAAAACGATCTAAAATTCATGATTCAACTAACCTTTCGGCATAAAATTTTTATAAAAAATAGATTTTTCCCTGATTCCCTCCCACCACTTCTTGGTAACTACTTATTACCACTAATTACGACGCATATGGTGGTAACTGTGCGTTACCGAAGGGTAGAAAGGGATAGATTTCTGGCGCGGTTTATGAGCGATCAAAGCGCGGCTCGCCAGGAGCAACAGGTGTAAGAATGCTAGCCATTAATGCGCGAAAGATCTATGGCAAGGAGGCTATTCATAGGATGGTAATGTGGTAAATAAATGGTAAATAATTTGAGAAAAAAAACCATTTTGAATATTCATAGCAAAGTGGATTAATACTTGAAATCAGGCACAAGGGAGAATTGCGGCCAAAAGCAGACATGCAGTGATTTTATATGTATATAGAGCCATTATGGAGCTTTCCTGTGGAATTAGAGTACCTTCTTGATAAAAATTGATGAAAAAGCTCCAATTTTCCTTTTCATTATGCAGCCTCCCTAAGAAATTACATTTAATTTTGAAAAAATCATGAAAAATTCTTCAATTTTTCTTTCCGAATTTTGCGATAAAAAGCTTCATGAAAAACATTAGGGTTTTTTTAATTCTATTTTAAATTCGCATGAGTAGTTGACGTTTCTCATCCATTCCCATTGAAGGCTTTGAAGGAAGCATACACGCCTAAAAAGGTGGTTGGTGGGGTTGTACTGATCCTTGTAGGAAGCTCACGCCGTCAAAAACGAATCAAAATGATCGCAGTTGAGCCTCGCAGAGCTGGCAAAACATGCAGTCTCCGCCCATCATTTTTGCAGTTCCCGCCCCTTAGTGCAAACTCGTCCACATTGATTCGGTCGCTTTGGGAGATGGTCGCTTTGGCTCGGTTTCCATGCTTCCAACGATAAAAAAGCTATCGGCTCTATCGGCTATCGGCTTCGCTTATTCAACCATTTTTTCGTGGCTGCATGCTACGGTGTAACTCGTCCACTTCCCCTTCAATACAAAAACAACCCGTTATTTGCCCAATTTTATCGATTTTTCGCCGTTTTTATTGCTACTTTCCGATACTACAGAATCCAAACCTTTGATTTGTGTCAAATTGATATCATTGTTGAGCGTGTATACTGCCTTGAAGCAGCCAAGAGGCCGTAGCTGGGTTGAAAGGCCTTTTCTCGGGGAAACTCAGAAAAATGAAAACAAGTTACTTGTAACATATTTGAGCCTATGTAAGTTACATGCGACGTATCTCAGGCAATTTAAGTTACACGTAACTTATCGACGGTGGAACGCCTCCGATATGTTGCATGTGTTGCTTGGTTAGGATAATTTGCAAGTAACTTAAATCGGTCAAGAAGGCATTCCTTAGGTCAGCCTTAGAACAGGCGTTGCTGTCAGTTCAATTACTCAGAAAAATAAAAACAAGTTACTTGTAACATAAAAGGCCGAAAACAAGTCACTTGTCACATATCTGAGCCGAGGTAAGTTACTTGCGATTTATCTTAGGTCATTTACGTTACATGTAACATATCGGTGAGATGCTGCATGCGGTGCGCCTCCGGTATGCTACATATAACTTCAGTGACTTGAGATAAGTCGCAAGTTACTTACATCAGCTTAGATATGTTACAAGTAAGTTGTTTTCGATTTCTGAGAAGACACTGCGTGCAGTGCACCTCCGATATGTGACATGTAACTTAAATGGCACAATATAAGTCGCAAGTAACTTAAATCGGCCTAGAAGGTATTTCCAAGATTGATGTACGACGCACCCGCGGGGTAGGGTATACAACTGACGTTCCTGTTGGTTCAATTACCCAAAATTGAGGTACTTGACCCCACACCAGCAGAGAAGGCCCTGCACAGCATTTTTTCTGCGTAGTGTGTGGTCTGGGACGCGCCCTCTGTGTCGCGTGTCGTCTGTGTCACATGTGGCCACCCATAGTGAAAATTCGAATATAAGTTACATGTAAAATAAGTATAACTTACATGTACTATAAATTTAAGTTACATGTAATATAAATGTATGCTGCATGTAATATAGATGTAAGTTACTTGGGACATTCAAGTAACTTACATTTATATTGCCAGTAACTTGTTCTGATTTTTCTGAGAGGAGGCCGTAGCTGGGTTGAACGACCTTTTCTTCGGGAAACTCGAAAAAATGAAAAAAAGTAACTTGTAACATAGTTAAGCCTATGTAAGTTACTTGCGACCTATCCCAGGCAATTTAAGTGACATGTAACTTATCGACGGTAGAGCGCCTTCGATATGTTGCATGTGTTGCTTGGTTAAGATAATTTGCAAGTAACTTAAATCGGTCAGGAAGGCATTCTTTAGGTCAGCCTGAGAACAGGCGCTGCTGTCGGTTCAATTACCCAAGTTTGAGGTACTGAAGCCCTGAAATTTAAGAGAAGGCCTCGCAGAGCGTTCTCCGCTTTGCTTGGCCGCGTGCGGACGCGTTGTCTGCGGCGCTGTGTCGTGTGCGTGGCGAAATGGCCACCCACGGTGAATATGTAAGTGTAAGTTGCATGTGACATAAATGTAACTTACATGCAATATAAACGTAGGTTACTTGGGACATTCAAGTGACTTATATTTATATTGCCAGTAACTTGTTTTCATTTTTCTGAAACGGGGCGAGAATGAGAACATTCGGATTACATATAGCCTGGCAAAGCTTTGCACGCTCTCAAGACATTTCCTTGGTGAAAACATGCGGGGAAACTCACCGATTCTTGCCCGCAAGCGTGTAGCGGCTTGAAAAAAGAGCGTAAAATTTACAAGCATTTTTGGATCCTTGAATTTTTTATGATCTACATACAATATTAGGCCCCTTTGAAAGGGTTTTATATTTATAGGTCCCTTCATAACTCAGACACTCGTAGTTGTGTTCCGCCAGACCGCTGATGTTTGTGCTTGTCTCGGGGCAAACGCCAGGTGTTTCGGTTTAAACAGTGGGTGTTTTGGCGAAAACAGGCCGAAGAGCGACGTATCGGTGTAAACGACCGACGTTTCGGGACAACAAATTCGGCTTTCAAACGGCAGCGGTCTGGCGTATCACAACTACGGATGTCTGAGAAGGGAAGAGTGAAGGTCATTTCAGAAGTTCCAAAAACCGGAAACGGATTGGCCGGCTCAATGTCGGAAGGCGGTAATTCCTTCGCTTTTCTAACCATTTAGCAGCCTCAATATTTCCGCTTTTTTTGATCTTTAGGAAGTCCTTCCGAAAGATGGTCTTCAGAAGGTCAAAACAATAGCAAGTCGGAATGATAAAGTATCCTCTTCAAAGCTGGTAAGAACTCAAATTAGTAGAGTTTTGGTACTCTTGTCTCCTAAGGTGAACCACATGCCTAATGTATAATTTTGACCAAGCCCGCCCCCAGAAAACTAAATCCTAACCTCATCCACCCTAATTGAAAGGCGTATTGGCTTGTGGGGAGCTTGTTCCATCTGGCGTCTCAATCGTCACCCTCAAAGAGTGGTGGGGGGCAGACAGCATTTCCAGCTCTATCTTTCCCAGTGAAAGACCGCGGCTAATTAAGACCAACGTGTAATTATCGAATTAAGACGAGACCCCCGAGCCAACCCGTCGTAACCGCATTAGGTTAACGAAAGGCAAATGCACATGAGAGCATGAATCTCCCTCCGTGGTCAGCAAAAAGATGCGGCAAAACTATTGGGACAGGTCCTTTGCTGCAGATTATGATGAAGTGGGCAGAGGTTTGTTATAATAGAATGAGCTTGATGCATGGGAGGAAATGAAAAAACGATGGCTACAAGATGGATGATGGGCCAGATGAGAGGGATTACAAGGATTTTAGCCCCTGTTGTGGAGGGAGGACGTGCTACACTCACGCATGCTGAGGTGATCCGTCAGACAACTGACCAGGGGTTAAGTGTGAGTAGTTGAAGGTGGTCAAAGCTTTAGTACCAATATAGTCCGGAGGGGATTGCATAACGTCGACATAGATCCTAATGAGACTTTGCATACCCCATTGAAAGTTGGCGTAGACTCGGTGCACCTATGTTATAGCACATGGCACCGAGTTTGCGCCAACCTTCAATAGGGAACGCAAAGCCTCGTTAGGATCCATGCCGACTGTATTTGAATAAGGAAAATAAGCTTTCTGAATTGCAGAGAACTTTGTGGACTCAGGAATGTTTAAAAAGGCAACCTTATACAATAAGAAGTTGTCGCACTTCTTATTGAGGGTAACCTGAAGGCAAAAAGCCTACATAGTATATTTAACATCTCAGGCGATTCTCGGCCCCGAGCCGCACCGAATAGGAATCGGAGCCGCCCGACAGTTCGGCTCGTTCTCCCAATCTCCGGGCTACTGCTGTTGCTGTTTGGGCCAACCGGAATAGCCCGGACAGCAACAGCAGTGGCCCGGAAAGCAACAGCAGTGGCCCGGACAGCAACAGGAGCCGACTCGCAGACTGGAAAAACGAGCCGAACTGTCAGGCGGCTCGGGGCCGATAATCGCCTGAGATTGATATAAAAGACGGATTTCGTCGAGAGCTTCTTTCATTAAAAAAATCTTTTCCCGTGGTTGTCAAAAAATTTTTATTCAAAACGCAGAAAAGAAACGAAAAATTGTTCTCTTTTTTTGATCATAACTTACTTCAATGAGAGAGTTTTTCTGAACTTGAAAATATATGTATATCTCTAAAAAATCAGCAACGAGAACTTTTTCCTACTGATATACACATGGCTTGCACCCAAACAAGGCACATAGAAATCGATATGATCACTCGAGTGGGTGAGACATTTGGGCAATATGGGAGTTTGGAACATTTAGCAAAAACAAACAGACAAAAAACAGCAAACAAAACTTGTTTTAATTTTTAAAACTTTTTGTTGTTTTTTTTCCACAACATTATTTCCTTTTTTTGGGTTTTGTTGTTCTACGTACATATGTATGTAATGTCAATTTTTTCAAACACACTATTTTTTTATTCTCATCTATTTATTCTTTTTTTGTTTGTTTTTTTTTCATTCATCTACTTTTGTTTATTTCATTTTTTGAACTCTTTTCTCATTTAAATTTGGTGTTTTTGTATCAAATTTCGGAAAAGATCGTATATTTATGTGAATCATTGATTTCTGTCACAGTCCCTGAATATTTTAAAAAGTAAGTATCATCCTCGAAAATCTTTTTTTACTCGGCGCTACAACAGAAAATGATCAAAATTTTCATCAATATTTGAGGCACCCAAGGATAAAATTTTCTGAGAAATCCTCGGCAATTTGATTCTTTGAAAACACAATTTCAAAGCAAAAATTTGGTAACCTTTGATAAATTAGAGTATTTTGCTGGGTTCTCCTAGCGAAAGAAGAGAGGAAAACAATGTTAACTGAAAAATCCAACCTGCTTATACTCAAGAGATTCTCGGCCCCGAGCCGCACCAAATAGCAATCGGAGCCGCCTGACAGTTCGGCTCGTTCTCCCAACCCCCGGGCTACTGCTGTTGCTGTTCGGGCCAACCGGAATAGCCCGAACAGCAACAGCAGTGGCCCTGAAAGCAACAGCAGTGGCTCGGACAGCAACAGGAGCCGACTCGCAGATTGGAAAAACGAGCCGAACTGTCAGGCGGCTCGGGGCCGATAATCGCCTGAGTACATATTAGTGTCAAGAATGAGGCAGAAATTCGGGGACAGATGGGTTTGTTTTTTATAGCTACGCAGTGTAAAATCGAAAACTTTCACGGTAACAAATGACAAAAAAACAATATTTTCCAACCCTGAGTTGAGTAAAATATTTATGTAAACTTTCTTGAGCGATTCGTATACTGAAATATTCGAATATTGAGTTGGCTAGTTTATTCAAAGAATTCAAAGTTCTCAAATTCCGCATAAAGTTCGGCCTATGCGGAGGGTTCAAATAGTGAATTTTGAAATATTTGACCAAAATGAGCTACTTAGTCATTCCAACACCAGATTTTTTTAAAAGATTTTATCTGGGAGTTACAGAAAATCTTCAGCGGTGTTTTTTTTTTCTTTTGAGAAATTTTGGATTTTTTTAATTTCATAAGTCTTCATTGTTTTTAAACTTCCTAAATGTTAAATAATGGAAGTTTGTGAAAAGAAGATACTCAAATAAGCGACAATTCTGAAAAATAACTTCGAAAAACCCGAGATTTTTTTTGAATTTTCAAACACTCGAATAATTCGAATAAATGAAATTTTCGAATATTCTCGATTTTCGATTGCCTCTACAATTGAATATTTGTTGACATTTTTCACTACTGGTGTGAGACCTTTGAAAGGTACCAGGGCAGATTCCACTGCAATTGCCAGAAATTTTCATGCCGGAGGCGATTCGTATTCACTAATTAGAGCAATTAATCAATCAATATCCCTTTGTCCTGAGGTGATATATTGCGGCTCGTATCAGTGTTACGCGGCTGGCATGGCCTCGGCGAGAGACTTGGCTTTCTGCCCTTCAATGTCCGAGGCAGAGTATCGGATTTCATCATCCGTATGTGCATGTGAGAGGTGTTATAATTGCAACCACCGGCATAATCGAGTACCCTCAGGTGCTCTCGATTTCACCCTATATGTGTGTATGATATTGCTGACTTTTTTTGGTCGTTTGCACTTTGGGTCAGGCAAACCCCATACGTCAGGCTCATTTAACTAGGGAAAATTTCGAATTTCTGTTTAGAAAGCGTGTTATCGGACACATGGTAGCTCAGAGAAACTCACGGCAGGTCCGCTGCGGAAAATGGCTAAAAGAAACGGTCCGCGGCTCTTGCAGGACGGTCCGCGGCGCAGTACCGGCGCTTTACCGGCTTTGGTGACGGGTCATCCGGTCGTCGGCCGCGGACCGTCCTTGTCTTTTGTGGAGAGGTTCCTGAACCACCTCCATGAATTAGGTCGATGGCAGAAGTATAAGCTCCTTCTCCCTACTTCATCGGTCCTACTGGTCCGCTGTTTAACCCTGACGTGAATAGGATGGTTACCTACACGTAAGAAAAGGTAAGGCCTAGATCTACTATACTACACCAGACAGGCTAGAATAGCCCTCCGGATAGATTATGGCGTAGCATTAGTGGGCGTAAGAAAAAGTGCACGGAATGACCATATTTATGGATTCCGTTAATGTGACTACAATGGTTTCTAGGGTAACGGCCCTAATTTCCGAATGGGTATAATGAATGTGCTCTATGTGCTGAATGTAGATTTGATTTTTTTTTTGGGAAGTTCAACTTTCTGCGCCTTGTTTCTACACTAGTGTTCCCCTTTCTGACATTTGAAAGCAGCGTTCACCATGAAAAAATCTACATTTTTCAGCTGGCACCTGAGCTTTGGGTCCCTATAAAGAGCGTAAAGAAGTAAGAACGGCGAAAAACGGGGGATGAGCATAGCTTCGTTGGGTGGAGCCATGTACTCCACCAACCTTCACCCCTGGGCAGGTGAAGGGAGGAACCTTCATCATTGGGAAAACCGGTGACAACCGGTGAAACGCCCGGAAAGAGTAAAAGTTATTCAACACTGATGCAAGTCTTTTTCAAAATTTGATGGGTGTCATTGCCGGTTTTTCGTCCATAACTTTTTTACCATAAAAGATATCTCTTTGGTGAAGGTAGTTTTCGGAATCCCCATACAATTCTGTATCGAATAGCGTTTCCAGTTTTGAAAAGTACGCTCCCCTTCTACCAGCCGATTTCAGTTTATAGAGTGCATTTTTTTGCCTGAAATTATCGGTTTTTCGTCCATAACTTTTTTGTGCTTCGAGATAGACCTCTGGTGAAGGTTGTTTTCGGAATCTCGATGGAATTCTGCGTCGACTAGTGTTTGAAGTTTGGAAAAATATTTTCGCGATCCTCCAGCCTAATCGATTTCAGGAAACACCGGTTTTTTGCCTATAACTTTTTAAACGTTGAAGGGTTTGGTTTTATTAAAGGTTGTTTTTGAAATCTACGTAAACTTCTGCGTCGAACGATTTATCGGGTCTCTAACTTTGCTTGCTCCATAAGCCAGCCAGGTCGGTGGAGCCGAGCTCCATACTCAGGCGATTATCGGCCCCGAGCCGCCTGACAGTTCGGCTCGTTTTTCCAATCTGCGAGTCGGCTCCTGTTGCTGTCCATGCCACTGCTGTTGCTTTCCGGGCCACTGCTGTTGCTGTCCGAGCTATTCCGGTTGGCTCGAACAGCAACAGGAGTAGCCCGGAGATTGGGAGAACGAGCCGAACTGTCAGGCGGGTCCGATTCCTATTCGGTGCGGCTCGGGGCCGAGAATCGCCTGAGTAGTTATCTCCATAGGGTGCTCTCGCCTCTATGGTGTAAGTAGGAGACGCTGAGTTCTCCTGGAGCCTACAACAGGGCTTGGCTCAACCGACCTGGCTGACTTATGGGGCAAGTAAAGTTAGGAACCCAATATATCGTTCGACGCAGAATTTTACGAAGATTTCAAAAACAACATTAACCAAACACTATTTTCAACGGTTAAAGAGTTATAGGCGAAAAATCGGTGTTTCGTAAAATGAATTTGGCTGAAGGATCGAGAAAATATTTTTCCAAATTTCAAACACTAGTCGACGCAGAATTCCATCGAGATTCCGAAAACAACCTTCACAATGGTCTATCTCCAACCACAAAAGGTTATGGACGAAAAACCGATAATTTCAGGCGAAGAAATGCACTCTATAAACTGAAATCGGCTGGTAGAAGGGGAACGTATTTTTTTCAAAACTGAAAACGCTATTCGATGCAGAATTTTATGGGGATTCCGGAAACAACCTTTACCAAAGGGCTATCTTCAGGATAAAAAAGTTATGGACGAAAAACTGATTACTTTTAGTGAAAGAAACGTTACTTCATAAATTGAAATCAGCTGAGAGACTGGAACGTGTTTTTCTCAACATGAAAACATTATTCGACGCAAAATTCCACAGAGACTTTGGAAACAGCTCCGTTCAAAGATTCGTCTTAGAGGGCAAAAATTTTATGAGTGAAGAACGGGTAGTTTCTCGAAAATCGCTTGGAAAAATTTTCCGAAAATTTTTGACTCCAGTGCAGCTCAGAGGAAATTTTTCATGAGCTAGGCAGATCATTTCATTAAGAATAGTGAAAGTCAAAAGGAGGTCATCTAACGAAAAAAAAAGTTTCAAAATTAATGATTAAAAATAAAATATATTGAATGCAAGAAAAATAGGATTAAGAAAACGTCAAATTTTAAAGTTTCAAGTCTACAGGGAACCTCCACCATTCCCCACTCAGGTATCCTAAACAACATTCACCTCTCGGACCGCTGTCTCCACCCCAACAAACCTATGGGGATGAGTGGGTTAAAATCGCGTAGATCAGCTGATCCATCGCATTTGCCGGCCCATACATATCAGGAAGAGTCGACCATGCAAAGGAACTGATGCTAAAATTTTGAGCATTCCTGCTCTCGAGGGATTCTGACAGGCAGACATGCGCAGTAGAACTTCTCATTTTTAAGAGTTTTTTATCCAGTGGGTGGAAGTAGGAGAAAGGTAAGAGGTTTTACCTAAGAAATTATGCGAAGTTTTTCATAGAGAATAAACGTATAAACAAATTAAACAAATAAACAAATAGAATGAGAAAATAAAAATAAGTAAATAAATAAATAATAAAATAAATAAAAATAGACAGAGCGAAATAAATTTCGACGTGATGAGCCCTGCTGTCCCGAACCCAAAAATTGACGTAGGGGCAGGAAGTGTAAAATTCAATTGCTTTTCAGCGAAATTTTCCATAGAAAATAGAAGGACTGACGTGATGCTTTTCGTTTCCATCCTCTACTTCGTTGGCTCAGCTGCGTAGAACAGCTCGAGTGAAATAAAGCTCTCATCGAGCACATTGCCTTTTAGAAGATGCGTACTTAGTTGACTGTATATCTTAACGTTAGGAGCATGTCTTTAGTTGGTTTTATTTCTAGGAACAAGTATTCCGGGGATGAAATTGATAGCATATAGAAGATTTTGTTTAAAAACATTAGATCAATATAAGACAAGTTTCAATACTTTGGCCAGCGGGGTAAAGAATGCTTTCGACATAGTGATACCATGGTTGTGGTCGGCAAAACCGAACCGGAAAGTAAAAATTACCCGTAAACAGAGAATGGAAAAAAAGGAGAAAACATTTTCGCCACGAGTATAATCCTGAGAAGAATCAGAAAGGGATGAACATCAATCGGATTACAATTCAATGCAGTTATAGAAAAAAATCGAGAAAAAAAAACAAAAAATGCTTAGTAAAAACTGGAACTCACCATCAATGAGTGCAGGACTGCTGGTGGCGCTGACTATGGTGGCTGTTGAATAGATTGAATAATAAAAATATAGTAAGTATCTAAGAAAATATGAAGCCACAGCGCCCGACGAGGACATGATCCTGGCCTGAACTAGAGAGGCCACGCCCACCCTCTGAAGGCTGCTCTGTGACTGCTAGCTGCTGCTGCTGGCTGCAGTCGGTGTGTTCACACGCTGAGACGGTGTGGACTCCGCCTCCACCTGTGAGCAAGTGATCCGCGTTTGACACACCTGCTGAGATGGCAGAAGGCTGACTTCCGGCTACGGCCGCAGCGGCGGGTACCGGAAGGAAATCAAGGCTGACAAACCATGTTTGGACAGCGAATTTTTCCCCCCGGTAGGTAGTTCCTTTTTGAGGAAAGGTTTAAGACTAGAGTAAGGAAAAAATAGGGAGGATGGAGAATATGTCAGATGCAGGCGCCGGCGCACGACATCTCGCGCCACCCGGCGCCGCGTGTTTATTCGGATTAAGCCGAGATCCGCCACTGCCAATGACAACTATATGATTAGAAAATAAACAACAGAGCAAGGATTAGTACAGACGACTGGCGGAAACGATAGAGAGAGAGAAGTGATTTGCAATGTCTTTCCTGGGCAACAACAAGAAACCAGAAGGAAACTGAAGGAAATGCTTATATAACATCGGCGTGGATCCGGAAGAGACCTTGCGTTCCCCATCGAAGGTTGGCGCAAACTCGGTGCCACATGCTATAACATAGGTGCACCGAGTTTGCGCCAACCTTCAACAGTGAACGCAAAGTCTCTTCCGGATCCACGCCGACGTTACATACCTTTCGGGGTGCTCTGAATTTTTTTTTGAAAAAAATCGGTATTTTCCTTGAGAATTTTTGAGTTTTGAAGAGGTAGGATAACTAGCGAAACATTATAATTCAGACAACGAAACCGCTATGAGCAGGGCTGTGCCGAACTGTTCCGTTTCCGATTAAGTTTCCGTATTTCCGGTGTTTTTTGGGCTGTTCCGTTCCGCTTCCGTTTCCGACTTTTTGGGCCCGGAAACGGAAGAAAATAGTGCTAAACGGGTAATGGTAGAGGGTCAAGGCAAGGATGCTTGGAGGCATCATGAAGGGCTGTAAAACACTCTATCGACCTCTGGTGTTCAATCAAATATCTAAGCCTAGCTGAGATCCTCAGCAAAGTTCGAGTTTTTAAAATTCTAAAATCTAAAAAAAATTAGTGATTTTTTCTGTCGTCACCGAGTAGTTTTTTTTACTTCTTGAATTTAATCGTGCGGTATTTGCTCCGATAGACTTCAAGATAATGGTTCAACAGAAAATCTCGAAAGTCGTC